>CM060952.1:84967629-85257629 GCA_030765055.1 Mantis religiosa | reverse complement strand
TACAAGATTCAGCACCAATAATAATATTTCAAATAAAATTTGAAGTACCGCTTATAATTTTTTCCAGTATCAATACCTTTTTGATCGCGAGTCAGTTTACGTAAACTCCAATTGTTGATGTTTAATACTCTGGGTTTGACTCACATCAGGTCTGTCACCCGAATAAATTCATAAGGTGTCCGTCAAGTATTAGTGGAACAGAAGCAACATTTTCAGCAGTTCCTGGGCAACTTTTAACTGATTCATTATTAAGAGAAAACAGATCTCTTTGGAATTTGCTATGCCTTTTATAAATTCTTATCTAAGATGAGGCTTCTTTATCAAATCATTTCTTAGACAATATTTACAGCTTTATATGTCAGATTTGTGCGTTATTTGGGAACTAATAACATTTTAAAATCGTAAAAATAATCATAACATCAAAATATTCTCTGGTCAAATTTATTTGTGAATAAACACAATATATTTAAATGGCGATAGAGGAAATGTAACATATATAACAAAGTAGCTGTCAAATATAAACACATTTCATGGCATTCTAAAAATTGGCAGTGTCACCTTCATATCATTAAAAGATTATGGTGTCCCGAAACCAGCAATTATCGATTTGCTTCTTATAAGATCTATCACTTGTTCCCCTTATCTAGTTGCAGCTATATTCTGTCTCACTCTAGTTTAATTCTGCTGTAAACAAGGCTGAGCTGACTCAACTCGCCACGTGTTAGACGCTACATGCACGCACATAAGTTTTGCAACACTACAGCAGCGCTAACTTCTAGACATTAAATAGAATTGGGTTAAACATTAATTTATTAAATCTATGAGTTGAAATATTAATAGAATCATGCAGTAACATAATGATTTCCTTTAATCGGATTCCTACGAAAACTTCTGACTTGGTGCAGATTCCACATCACAATATCTTCTCTGTCCACTATAACTAATTTCCGCTCTCGCTTTTGAAATTTCAATCCAATATTTATCTATCAACAACCAATGGAGAGTACTTCGTGAAAAATTTGGCAAATCTGTGTCAGAATTTACCGCATACAAAACCTTATTTAGAGTCGGCGGTTCATTTCTGAAAAAAATAATCATGAACTTTACTGCGTACAGCGCTTTTCGTAAAATCGTCGTATTTCTCCGCGTGCCGTTTGCATTTACCGGGTGTTCTTGGAGTTCCGGATGCTTTCTGTTCCATTCTAGAATTATAGATACTACTTGCGGAAACACCAAGGAGATCACCAGTTTCTTTCTCATTGTTTTTATATAGACGATTGCGGGTTTCTTACTTTAAGCACCGCGAAACAATGCACGATCATTCGCCTCTCGCCACTTTATAAAGGTTTACCTCGATTGTGTTTAATTTCGGCTGAAGCACTGGCGCGCTCCATGATGAAAAGCTTACTGATTTTAAATTGCACATACATATACGTTCTTGGGTTTGTGAGGTACTTGAGATGTACAGGAAATACAGTGTTAAATATCAGAAGCAACTCCACACTATAAACAATAACATCTTAATCAGCATTCAACTCGACACAGACCTCGTTGCGACAGAACTGACTGGTATAGGAATGTAAAAACATTATATAATAGTAGTGTCCTTTAGTAATTGTTAAATAAAATGCTGCTCAGTTTAACATAATTAGCTAAAGGTGTGTATAATTTCACCTGTCTTCTGTGTAATTATGTATATACTGCATACTATTATGTATATACTGCTGTAAATATTCCTTTCAGGACTCACGGGCCCAAAACACATCTTTGTGGTATGTGAAGCAGAAAGATAAAATGTGAGGCTATTACGTTTATGAGAATCGAACTGTCAGGGCGAGTTATCTGGATAAGTTTTTTCCGGGGTTTCCCTCATCCTGATAGACGAATGTCAGGTAACTCTAAGCTCCATGGACCCCGGACTCATTTGAGCATCATTTCACCCATTTCATTCATCGTCCGATATGACTTAGCGTTGGAGGACGTAAACTGAAAAAAAAAAAAAAAAAAAATAGAACCATTTGCATACTTTTCTCTATCCGAAATTAGTTCGCACACTGGATGGCTATGACCGTTAGTGGCGTTATTCATTGTAACAAACTGGTTATATAGATCAAAAGTGAGAGAAAATGAAAGATCGGAAGCTTTTAAGTGTGTGTGTGCGCGCGCGCTCAGATGACGTTTAGGGACAAATAAATTTGCAACAAGGAATACTTGAAAAAATGGTTAGTAGTGTGATTATAATCATTTGTCACAATTTGTGTTATCAATATAAATTTTTCTAATTTTAAGCTTTGGTTGACTTCTTTGTTATATAAACTTATAGAAAATGCAATAATATAATAAGAAATTCACAGGTTATTTAAAATGGTATTGGAAAGTAACAAAGTACATACTGCTGTAATTTAATGATACTCTACCCCTTATGTTGGTATTGTGACTCTGTGGGTTTGTAGAATTAAAAGTCCAATTTGCAGAAATTAAAATCGTTCTTTATTTCCGTAGAAATACACTGTTCCAGTCTCACGTAACAACGTTACGTCACATACACTACACAATCTACCAAGGTCGATGACAATAACAAACAGCTTTCTGATTACATCAGCTCTCGTTACAACAACACTCTACAGCGTTTACCGCTTACGACTGTCCGCTGGCGTGTCACAATCTCTTATATATCTCATTCATAAATTCGAGATGTTTCTGGAACAAACAAGAAGCCGACTGTTCCGTACAATCACTAGAGGTTTCTGGAATAACAAGACATCGAATGACGAAATCCGAACCTTCCAGAAGCGTAACTAAATCTGCCGGCAAGTCCTTTATCTCAGCTATCTTTATCTGCCGGCTCTTTGTGTACACTAGCCGCGCTATCGTAGATAACGGCTTCGCGACAGTATTATTTCAGTTGCAAAGATACAAGTGGTTATTATATGAAGACTGTTTTTAAAAGGTAGGACTATTTGTTTTTCTTTCCCAAAATGTCTGCTACTGAAGAAAAAACACAAATCTTACGTTTAAAAAGGCAGGAACTTAAAATGGTAAAGTAAAACCTAAAACTTAGCTGGCGACGAATATATTCAAGATATTCTTGGGCTTCAAGTCAGGAGTAAAAACAATTAGACACCGACATTTGTTTGTTTTTGTTTCTCAAAATTTCTGCTACTGATCATAAAAACACAAAATGTTACTTAGGAACGCACCTGAGTTGGAATGTTAGGTGTACATTTGTGATTTTATTTCGTAGGTCGCCGGCTGTGATATTCCGTGTTGAACATTCAAAGCTACTGTTCTTAATATTTTACAATAACAGTACATGTTATGTAATCGCTTTAATTTTCTCCGTAAGATAATGAAAATGTAAATAAATTCATAATGAACTACAGAGATAATATCCAAAGATTTTTTGGAACAGCCCTGTTCTGGATCGTAGTTGTAGTACATAGTTACTCGTTCAGATGTCTCTACAGTACATTGATGTGCAACGACATCTATAAGGGGAAGAGTAAACTTTCTTCAGTCAAGTGACAACATTATTACAAATGTGTTACTGACTTATTTCAATGAACGACTATAATTGCAGAATAGCTTTCCGATGTCTCTATGTGAGTAATAGAGGTGCGCTCTGTTGGTTTAAAAATCTGTTGTAGCTCTCACATGACTTTCTCTACTCTTGTACAGACACTTATTGCTCTATCTACTTAATGTTAACCAATACAAACATTATTTTATTGCTAATTTTATTGGGAGAACAATGATAGTCAAATGTTTTAACCCTTATGACGTCCAAGTTAAAATGCCCCAAACCGATATGGACGTGTATAGACGCCCTGTGCATACATGCATTTAATGCTCATTTAGTGTCAATTGTTTTGATCTTCCTATTTTACAATAAATTTAAATAGTAATAGCTGATCTGCATCGCCCATATTTGACCCGCCATTTCCCCAAACAATGGAGTAGCTAACATGCCATCTGTAGACCAGTACAAGTCACTGCTACCTATATCCTAAACATCTTATAATCGCACAACAGATTCCAGATTTTCTACAGTAATATCAGAAACCTGTACTCATCATACGCAAGCTAATTTATTTGCTACATAACCGGGATAAGCCATGGTTAACATTGCAATTTAACAATTTCAAATGTGCCATTCATTTAGCTCTTGATAGCTATAAGAAATCACTCTGAATACAGAGAGAGTATAAATAACTAAAATACTGAGCGAAAACAGCTGCATAAGGCTACCAGAAACTTTGTAATAACAGATCTGTAATAACAGATGCTGACAGAGAGTTTTCTTTCCAGTGTGTGTGGGTGTGAGTGTGTGAGTGTGTAACGCAATATATTCTCGTATGATTATCGCTTGGTATAGCATAAATAAACTAAACTTGAACCGGAGAAGTTGCTTGCGTAGCTATACATTCATACATTCGTTCGTATACACACAAAACAAAATGATTCAAATATTAGGCGCGCTCGGTGCAAAGAATAGCTTTTACTACAGTGAAACAAAGTAGTGAAATTTCGATTTATTAATGTAGTCTCTACTTTATTGTTACTGTAGATGTATACTGCCTTTAACGGGTTTTAAACCAGTTTTTGTTTCGTTTAAATAACTTAGTAAATACGGAAGATACGGAATTGTATTTATGATGCATTTTTACAGCATTTAACAATTTAAATGTCTTGTTCTGTTTATTGGGTATCCGTTTCCGGCCCCTGAAGGGTTTAAATGGCCATCGGCGAAGCGGCAGCTGGTCACTATGTGGTGTCTCTGACTTTCCGTTCTCTTTGTATAGCGAGGTGGTAAAAAACGAATAACGTATCTCTGTTTGAGAAAAGTAGAAGAAAATTCAAATAAATAATAAGGAACAACTTCGAAATATCTCTCTGCACAAAATATGTAAGGTACAAATTGTGTGTTAATAAGACGTACAGTTTCTGCATATTAATATTTTGTATATCTCTCACGGTTTACCAAAGTCGTTCAGAACATTCTCAGAAAATTCTAAGTAAAGTTTGGTTCGGAGTGGAGGGAATTTTCCTGAAAATATCAGTGTCATGTTCTTGGAAGGTGGCTGAAGTTAAATTCTCAAATTTGGTATTTAACTGAGTTTTGGGTCCTTCATAGTCTAGCGGTAACATGCTAGCATCTGATTCCCTAGGCCAGGATTCAAACCCGGCAGAAACCGATGGAGTTATTGAGCGTACAAATCCTTAGCATGGCTTCCTTCAGAAGGGAAATAAAGCGGTGGTCTCACATAGTCAAACGTCAAATGTGACAAAGAGACGTCTGAGCAAAATTTAAAGGTCTTTCACAGCCAATATGGTATGGAATGCTGAGAACTACAGCAGTTAAAGAGTGTCCATATACAGGATGTTACAAAAAGGTACGGCCAAACTTTCAGGAAACATTCCTCACACACAAAGAAAGAAAATATGTTATGCGGACATGTGTCCGGAAACGCTTAATTTCCATGTTAGAGCTCATTTTATTACTTCTCTTCAAATCACATTAATCATGGAATGGAAACACACGACAACAGAACGTACCAGCGTGACTTCAAACACTTTATTACAGGAAATGTTCAAAATGTCCTCCGTTAGCAAGGTTACATGGATCCATCCTCCGTCGCATGGAATCCCTGATGCGCTGATGCAGCCCTGGAGAATGGCGTATTGTATCACAGCCGTCCACAATACGAGCACGAAGAGTCTCTACATTTGGTACCTGGGTTGTGTAGACAAGAGCTTTCAAATGCCCCCATAAATGAAAGTCAAGAGGGTTGAGGTCAGGAGAGCGTGGAGGCCATGGAATTGGTCCGCCTCTACCAATCTATTGGTCACCGAATCTGTTGTTGAGAAGCGTACGAACACTTCGACTGAAATGTGGAGGAGCTCCATCGTGCATGAAGCACAATGGGGCATTTTGACAATTGTCTGCACGAATGATTTCAATTTACATTTTAAGAGAAATACTAAAATGAGGTCTAACATGGAAATTTAGCGTTTCCGGTCACATGTCCACATAACATATTTTCTTTCTTTGTGTGTGAGGAATGTTTCCTGAAAGTTTGACCGTACCTTTTTCTAACATTCTGTATAAAAACTCAAATTCAATTTCATTTCTTTTAGTTATCTTGTTTAGAAATTGTTTGTGAAATGCAATGCTTTCTCAGTTTTCTATGTGCATCTTATATAAACTTTATTTTATACTCTACTTTGAAGGATGAGACTTCGGTTTTCAAGGTAATCCCACGCTTCGACGCACAACAATGGCACAATTAAAGTCGGGTGCCTCAAACCAAAGTTAAAAACAAAAAACTAATCCCCCAAAATGGAACAAATCTGAAAAAACAAGGCAAATCAAGTAAAATTAAACAAAGGCTTTCTTTACTTGCAGAGTGTTTGTTTAGCTTTGATTTGTTGAAAAGTGTGTCTAAGCACTTTCATTTAGTTAACACATATTTAAGATATTGCATAAAAATGTAAATGCTGAATTTTCTAGAATAAGCTAATGACCTTTGAATAGCTGGCAGACATTAAGAGGCGACAAAAGCTTCCTGCACGACAAATGTAGACCTTAAAGCACACAATTTGTGACAAATGCACTGTTTGTGGAGTTGTTAAATATTTACAAATGGGAAATCACTCGGTTACTTTTGTTGGTCATACACAATGTAATTTCAAAGCCATCACATAGCTCTTAAAACTGTTCCCTCATTCGGGAGGTCTGGGTTCGATTCCCGTGGCCAACCTACCTGACCCATGGTTTTTCCAGGGGTTTTCCCGGGTCGCCAGGCGAGTGGTGGGTAGGTTAATTATATCCCCCGAATTTTCTCTCTCTCCATTTCATCTCCATTATTATTTCACATCATCTTTTATCTAGCGGTCTGTTTCAGGGTAGAGTCTCGGCGCTGCATGGCAGGATGATATGCTCCTGGTAAACACTTTCTCCTCCGGTAGGACGGTCTATGGATTGAATTGACTTGTCAAACTTTCCAGTCTTGGATAAAACACGTCTTGATTCACTATTACCATAAATAATAATAGCAGCACTGCACTTATGTAAAGTATTATTTGATTTGATGTAAAGAAACCTGCAATACTTCACAACAGTCCAGCATGATTTAATGAAATAATTTTAGGCATATAAATGTTTTTTCCCCTCCACAAAAGCTGTCTATATAACTGATAATCCGAATAGTGGAGTTAGATAATTGCTATTTGCTTGTATAAGATTGTGTAAGAAGAGTGAATAGAGAAATTCTTATGAGTGCTAGGCCTAAGATTTTGTTTATAAACAACACATTTCAAATGTTCACTCTCACTGACACAGACGCTTAAGAAGGAATGCTTCAGCTGGGTATCGTACCTAGAACCTCTACTTGGAAATTAGCGCCAACACTAGAGCTTCCCTAGCCTTATCCATGTTCCGAAGAACCTGGGATCACAGCATGGCCGAATTAGAGCTCAGGAGGCTACACGTTGTAAAGCCATAACTGGTAAAACTTTTAGTCACGTTATTAGTTATTATTAACATCATTGCTTTTATGTTGTGATGCTGCATTTCATCACGGAACTTTTCATCGTGCAGATTTATGAACGCTCCTTCGGGACTCAAACCAATACAACCAACTCCTTCACTATGTAGACAATAATCCTGGTTTTCATTGGTGCTATAAAGCAATGAGATGTCATAAACTTAGACCTCCCTAGCTGTTGTCGGGGATGTTACGGGGGTGGGAGAATCAGACGTCGCAATTATTTCAACTGTTTTCCCCCTTTTTTTTGAGAGAGAGGTGGAGTTGGGAGAAGGGGTTCTCCAGTGATTTTTATTTTTACTGAAATTCTTATGCGACATATTTTGAAGAGGAGCTCCGATTTATTATTTTCTTTACCATGTAAAATATGGTGTTCTACCCCAAAATTCTTATGTGATCTCTCTGCAAACACACGTTTTCATACTTACCTCCTCTCCCAAAAGCATTACTTTCTCTGCTATGTAATTACAAAAATGTTACGTGACGATTTCATCGGAAATATAAATTTTGAGGTTCCATGAATTTAAAAACTTATTTTTTACAAAAAGCCCTACGTGCTTGCATGCTTGTGTATGAGCAACACATCTACAAAACGAACACTGCACTTTGTTTTTAACATCAGCATCCTCAAAGGAAGGTTTTCCAGATCTCAAACTACCCTTTAAATGGAAACATTTTCGAAAACTTTAATTACTTCAAGAACGGCTCTTGAATTTTCTGAAAATAGTCTCGAAGTTCTCTTCATTCTGAATTACCTTTGTATAACTGCTGAAATGTAATAGACAAAATCTTACTTCACAAGAAATATAGATCTTGCTAAAACACATAATTTAAAATGTGTCATTTCCGAAGTCAACCATTATCGATTTTTGTCTTCTTACTATTGGTTTGAAATTTCCAATGCTTATGCGTTTCTCAAATAGCAAATTGGTAATATTGTGTCTAGTATTCCCCTACTCTCATTGTGTCTACACGAAAATGAGTAATACAACACGATGTAAATAAAACAACAACATATAAACGAAATGTTTATCTCGAATAACATTGAACAGACGGAAGAATAAGATTTTTAAAAGATAGTTTGTTGAAGAACGAGCAGAGAAATACACATGAATGCAACATAAACCTTTGGAGAGCAATAATGCTATTATTTGAGACCCAACGACTTTTCTCTGTGCTAACATTTGAGGCTCTCAATCCGGTTTTATTACTGTGTACTGCTCACCTTAATTTTGGAATTTGCATGGTTTTCTCCCTTAAGTAGGTGAATGCTGAGGTGCTTTCTCATCCAACACGATTTAATTTTGACATTTAGCTTTCAATCTCTTTCCTTTTGTGTTTCAGCCCTGTTGTGTAATTTTTTAAATTAACAACCTTCAACATTAAATCAAATTGGAAATGAATGAAATGATGTTCAAATGAGCCCAGGATCCATAGGGCTTAGAGTTACCAGACATTAATTTTTCTGGATAAGGGAATACTCCGGTAAAAACTCCGATCAACTCGGGATTCGAACTTCGGACCTCCTGAATGTGACGCTACTACCTCGCTACAGAGGTGGGCTGAGTGTACTACATGGCAAAGCGAGAAGGCGTATCGGAAAAAATTCACAACACAGAAATGTTTACCTCAGCTTATGGCACATACACGGTGAGTCCAGTGTACTGTCTGTCCAGATATAATCATGTCTACTGGACAGCAATGTGTCATACATCGGCAGGCACGAGAAAACATATCATATAGACACACGCAACTTCCAATCGCTCTATTTGTGTTTAGTAACTTACTGTACATCAACTTACTAATATTTCACTCTTCTAGTCGACCAGATAAGACCCGATAAGAGATGATCGCAGTGCTGGTCACCTGAAGGTCAATACCCCTCAACGCTCTGTCGAGTAATAACACTAGGGAACACGTTTTTTGTACCCGAAACAAAATAGGCTAATTCTTATGCAAAATGACTCGCTGATTCCAAAAATTCCTCTGAAAATGCTGTATCACGTAACGTTTTTGAGATATTCTTATTCTTTCATATAAAATTACAGAAATGAGGTATGATACCAACTCATATTGACTTCATTTAAAATAATAGCCATTTTATTATTAAATAATATTTTTATACCTGTAAAGAATATGAATACTGTTCGAAATAACTAGAACAAATTTTCCATCACGTAAGATTTATTAGTAAAATTAATTTTAGGGTCTACTATAAAAATCGTATTTACATGGGTTTGCCCAACTCAAAATAAATAAAGTTGACATAGACTACTGATGCAGCTTAAAGGCAGTGTTGCTTCATTATAGCAATTTGCTACCTTCAATACCTTTATTTCATGCCACAGGAATGAAGGAGACATACCATTCCATGTCCATCATTTTAGATGCTATTAGTTATCAAAACCATGGTTGGGAAATTTATAGTGGCGTCAAGGTAGTTGCACTGCTAACGGGACTGCAGGGAGGTTTCACAAAATATTGCTGTTTTTTGTGCTTATAGGACAATAGGGCAACCGACAAGTTATAGTGAAAGAGTGGGGGGAAAGGGAAGACTATACCCCTGTAGCAAGCAGTGTTAAGTATGTGCCTCTAGTAGACCCAAACAAAGTTCTTCTCCCCCCACTTCACATAAAGCTCGGGTTAATGCAGAATTTTGTTAAAGGTTTGGACAAAAGTGGAAGTGCATTTGAGTATTTAAGAAGTATCTTTCCCAAAATAAGTGAATCTAAATTGAAGGAAGGTATATTTGTCGGGCCTCAAATAAGACTACTTCTTAAAGACAGTGTTTTTGAATCAAAGCTTAAACGTGTTGAACTGGCAGCATGGAAATCATTTAAATCAGTGGTGGAAGGCTTCCTGGGCAATAACAAAGAAGAAAATTATGAAGCTTTAGTCTCAGAACTATTAAGGAGCTACAAAGAAATGGGTTGCCGTATGTCACTTAAAATCCACTTTTTGCACTCTCACCTTGATAGTTTCGCTACAAACATAGGAGCTGTAACTGATGAGCAAGGTGATCGCTTTCACCAGGGCATTTCTGAGATGGAAAGACGTTACCAGGGTCGCTGGGATTCAGCCATGTTGGGAGATTATTGTTGGTTCCTCAAACGGGAGAGTACATGTCAATACAAAAAAAAAAAAAAAAAAAAAAAAATCAACAGTGAAACACTTATGAGATAATTCAGATAGGTGGTTTTCATCATTATCTTGTGTTTATTTATATTAATAATAATAATTAATAATAATTATTAATATTTTCAATGTTATTTGGCAATGAAATACCTATTATTTTAAATTAATCAAATATGAGTTATCACATCGCATTTCTGTAAGTTTTCATAACAAATTATGAATACCTAAAAGACGTTACGTGATACAACATTTTGAGGGGCATTTTTGAATCAGCAGATCAGTTTACATAAGAATTTGCCTATTTTGTTTCGGGTATATGAAAATAATTTTTTTTTTTGTTCCCCAGTGTAATTGATAGCTTCAGATAAGGAGAATTCCCTGCGGATATAACAGGGTGATTAGCTGACCTATTTTACTTAGGCTCTTCGTCTGTAGGACTTAAAGCTTCCTTCAGGACACAAAAGTCAACGCCTGGGGTTAAAAATTGACTTTTTATTTGTGAACGGTTTTTAACTGCTGTGCTTCTCAGTCCCATTCTAATTTTGCTTAGAGGCCACTTTATCTTGTTTCAGGTTATTTTACGTCCCCTAAATCTACGACAGAGGACATCGGCTTTACTTCCCTTCCATGTTTGAATCCATGAACTCGGAATTAACCTTAGACCACAGAGAACGACATCTGGGTTCAGATGTTTGTCGAGGTACAGGACTTTTTATCAACGAGAAGATATGAGTGGATTTATTAAATATGAAGGGAAAGATAATGATGGAGCAGCCGGTGAAATAAATGGCGGGAGAGAAGCCAAACATCCATCTATATGCGCTTTGTCCACAAAAAAAATTGGGGATCGAACCCAGAACACCCTAGGGAGAGGCGAGTGGTGTAAATTTTGGGCCACGGTGCTGACACTTCTCAGTGTTTATTCTAAATTGAACCTTAATTACGTCATTTTTTTATGTATCCATCGAAAGGAATGTGAAACTGCGCAGTTGTTTACGTGAGCCTATCGCACATACAGAGCGGGTCAGTGGACGTACTCTGTTCATATGGAATCACAGCAACGTGTCATATATCCGCAGGTGCGAGAAATCATATATAGGGTGTTAATGACCTACTTTGAAATATTTTCAGAGCAAGTGGAGATATCCTAAACAAGTAATTTGAGATAGGAGACTTATGGTCTTTTATTTCAAATGTGGAAGTTATGGATATAAGTTTCTAAAGCGCCAGTATGCCACTGATAACACGAGTGCACACAGACGAAAATGAAGTATCCTCCCTCTGGCACAATGGTTATGACAGCTTTGGAGTCAAAAGTTAACAAGTTGGATTCTCCTTAATTTTTATGTCCTTTTTATTTTTGTTTTGTTTGTTTTCTTGTTATTTTTCAATATGTTGTTTAAACTTTTAATTGCGTTTTATGGTGCAATTTCACCTGTCAGTGCAATTAATCACAATTCTTTCTAAAAAAATGCTGAATCCTGCTGAATACTTTCACACGCTGTACGTCTAAATGGGAGGAGATTTAAAGGATGAATGAACTTACATAAAATAAAAAGGAAATGTGTACCATATAACAGATTTATAGGAACGGCTCGAAATGGCGATCTGTGTTTTCAATGCAAAGTTGACAACGGCGAACGTCTGACTGTCGTACTCTGTCCAAAATTCCTTGTGTGTGTCGAATAACTTCACATGCTGCTATTACTCGGGCAGTTAGGTCCTCTGCTGAGGTCAAAGATGTTTCAGGTGACCCCAGAGAAAGTGTAGCAGTGTTATTGCACTGGCTAACCAGATTCGTGTTCTTAGTTACGAATCACGCCGTTTCTTCCTATTAGTATTTACGCATTAAAACACGAAAAAAAAGATATTGACTGCATGAGAGGAACCGAACTACTCACCTTTGAAATACCAGATTTTGGCGTTACGAATTGGGCCACTAGTACATTTACAAAAACACCGCTAGAATAGGCTACATGATACAAGAAGCAGTTAATCGTTGTTCAGTGTCACCCTTTCACGTGATTAGTTCGAGATTTGAGAGAACTTTGAGGCATTAACTCTTCAGAACGCCAGCAACAAGCTAGCAAGAAACGATATTTCCATACTCGGCAAGCAGTTTTAAAGACATTCTAATCTAATAATTTCACCCACCTCATTTAAATACTAACTTATCAGCATCCAGTTAGGTTTAACATAATTAACTGCGTTATGTTTAGCAGCAGACCATGCATTGCCTATCTCAACTTGCTTATATTAGTCACGTCTACAATCGCGAAATTATTTCGGTGTAGTTCATTAACATCCTGTAGACCGTGGTTAACATTGTGACATGCAGAAAGAATAGATAATCAAAATCTGAGATTGATCACGAAATAATTATTTCTAGAATATTCTTGAAGTTGAAGTCTCTGGTTTCGCTTAATTGAACATTCTCGCCCTGAAGTAGCAGAATTAAAAAGTTACGTATTTCCTGGCTGTTGACCTCAAAAGTACATGTCTTTGAAGGACACATTATTGCATTTCTTGCCAGGCAAACAACAAAAGCGGTAAAATGGGGTGACCCACACTTAATTCCTTTGCAGAATTACTTGTTATAACTATTTATGTATCGATATTTTAGATTATTATTGATCTTACCAATCAATAATTCCGATATCAATGACATTTCAGCTGATATCTTAGAAGTGTCATGTTGTCTTCTAAAGAAAGTAAATATTGTGTTTGTAAAGACACTGCCAATTGTCAGGATGTCAACGTCTCCGGTGTGTCAGAATCTCGTGTCATAGGAGCTTTAACATCTCAAAAATATATATTAATCAGGGGCGGTTCCTCCATAAGGTTACAGGTTTGCGCTACACCCACTGATTCTGAATATACAACAGGTGCATTTTGCACATTAAAGCTGTACTTGTTTGCATTGTTTTATATACAAACATGTTTCAATTACGCTTATCGTCTGTAGCTGCCCATGACCGCAGAAGTCGAAATAAACAGAAGTTAGCTGTAGGAGCCGCCAGGTTTGCAGCGAAGTGTTAACCTCAGATTTCGCCCAAATTTGGGTTCTCTGAGGGGGTTGCGGGAAGGTGAAGAGATGGAAGTGACTTCTTATACATTGCTTAAATGGAGGTTTATAAACCTAGCTCCTCCTACTCTTAGCAACGGCTATAGCGTGACCTTCAGGCTTAGCTTCTGTGTGCTCTGCTTTTCGAACACAGGGTGAGTGAGTGAGTGAGTGAGTGAGTGAGTGAGTGAGTGAGTGAGTGTGTGGTGTTTTAGGGCCCGTCGACAACAAGGTCATTTGGGCCCGCCGAACACAGGGAGAATTTAATTAAATGCATGGAGGTTATTCAGAAGAGAGCTCTGTTAAACAACAACGCCACACTTGTTCAGGCTTCTGGGTTTATGGCCACTTTGAAAGATTATAATTTTGTATTCTGGCTGTCTTTCTTCTACAAGATCATGCCCCATGTGGACATTTTGTACAATCAGCTGCAGAAACGAGACTGCAATGCAACATTTGCCATCGCCCAGCTAAACGCATTTGAAAGGGAAGTGCAAAAGGTAAGAAATAGCGTGGATGTCGAGGAACACGAAGAAACTGCAATTAAGAGGAGAAGAATAGAAGATCATGATGTGAAAAGAAGAGAAGCTCTTGAAGTATGTGACATTCTTAGAGAAGCAAAGGACAGATTTAGCTTCACGGAACATCTGGTAACCTCGACTTTGTTTCATCAAGAAAATTTCTAAGACATTTCCAAAGGATTGCCTTAGAGAAACAATAAGGTTCTATCCTTTTATCATTGGAGCAAAACTTCGTAGAGAACTGACTAATTTACAGTCGAGAGGAATTTCGTGCAATGTCCGGCGCTTTGTGCTTGATGGACTTCATTAAGGAAAACAATTTATATGCTACATTCAGCGAATATGTCAAACTCCTCCGAGTATTGTTAACTATGCCAATGTGTATCGCTGAAGCAGAACGCTGTTTCTCAACTTTAAAAAGAGTAAAAGCTTTCCTTAGGAACACAATGTCACAGGACCGATTGTCAGCATTAGCAATGCTTTCAATTGAGAGAGAGTTTGTTATGAAGATCAGCGACTTCAACGCAAAAGTTTCGATAGATTCGCCAGGTCTAAGGAGAGTAGAGCAGAGAATCTGTATAAATAGGTGAGTCATTACTATTCTGTATTTTATTTTTCATTTTTGCACCACCAATAATTTAGCCCACCAGCCGCCACTGATATTAATATGGGGTTATCTCTTTAAAGCACACTTAAAAGCAGTCGATCTGGAGCGTGTTTGAACCCACGGCCATAGGAGTAGTATAGCCGAGCAGGATGGCTCAGGCGGTTTCGTCTGTGGCCAGCATTCAGGAAGCGGAGATCCGATTCCTGTGGCCGACCTACCTGACCCATGGGTTTTTTTCCGGGGGTTTTCCCGGGTCGCTAGGAGAACGCTGGGTAGTTAATTACATTCCCTGAATGTCCTGTCCCTCCATTTCATCTCCATTATCATTTCATATCATCTTTCATCTGATGGTCTCTTTCAGGGTAGAAGTGTCGACGGGTGTCTCGGTGGTGCATGGCAGGATGATATGCTCTGAGGAAAACTACTTCCTCCTCCAGTAGGTCAGTTACCAGTCTCCACTCCTCTGCTGGGACCATTTTGTGACCGTCAGCCAAGGACCTTTGGGGCTCGGATTGCCTGCCTGGGACCATTAGGGCTCGGCTGCTGGGCACATTGCCGTCCCGTTGTAGAGGAGCGAGTTCGTTGTCCTGGCCTGTCGAGAGAAGTCTCTATCCAAGTAAACTGTAGGAACCCTGCCTTCTGTAATGTCATGGCTCCTTGGGTCGGCCGCTCTCGGTCTCCTTCGCCTCATCCTTCCTCCCGGGGATGCCCCACTTGGGGGCATAGGAACAATGGGCTCAGCATGGTGGCCTACGCACCGAATCCCCTCAGTAATGAAATCCCAATCCCAATAGGAGTAGTATAACCACCCATTTCTCATTTTAATTACTGAAAAAGTTATTTTGCACAGTTTAGTTGTTGTTACATCAGAAGTAATGGGTATGATACTTCAATAGGAAGAACGGTTTCTAGTGCTAAGATACATAAACAGTTTAATGTTACGTCGTATACAGTCGCCTACCCACGCATACATCCGGAGAGTAACATTCCATGGTCACCACAGTAGCAGCCGGCAGCATATTAAAAAAGGAGAGACAATATTACAAAACGCTGTACATTGGGAGTGATGATATGAGTCAACGTTAGCGGAGTTGATGAAGTTTGTAGGCAGTGACGAACGTCTCCATTAGACAAAGCCAGATCAGTTTGGGATTTTCCTAATATGATATCCTGGATTCTATTACTGGAACAGTCACAAACCTCTTTTCAGAAGCTCGTGCGTTTACATACCAGTTGTAAATATCTCAAAGTCCCAACTTGCGGAAAGAGGTTAGTGTTTGACATGGTCTAGTAATACTTCGCTGTAGTGATGTTTGTACTAGATCCACGTGTTCAGTACACCCTTCTGTCCCAATTTGGAAACAGAAATTAAGCTGAAATACTATTTAAATACAAAGTATACGCTTGGGTCTCGTTAACTATGTCTCGGAGATATCGTCTGCTGCGATCTGTGCTGTAATATTCTCAAGACGTGACGTCATCTGCTTCTCTTCACCTACTTACATATTCTAAACCTGTGCTGCAGTTTCTCCAGGTGTATAAACCAACTTATTCCGTGCCAACTTGAGACAAAGGCTACCTACTGTTACATGCAAACTTCAGGCAATACAGATCTCATGTCGTAACCTACAGTGACGCTCTACAGCATGGAAGCAAGAATAGACCTGACTAACAAAATATGTACCTGTGAAACATTCTATGTCATAAATATATTTATGAAAATGTCACACACATTTTTTCTCTAATGCTGAAGTTTTCATAACTTTTTCTATGATTTATTTATTTATTTATCGAATAGGTAAATGAAGAGAAACCTCGACGCCAAATTTCTCACATAACACATCACTTTGCTCACACACATTCTCGAGTGGCCGCGCGGTGGCTCAGTGGTTAGACTGCTTGGCTCTCACCAAGGCGGCCCGGGTTCGATCCCAGGTGACCGCAAAGTGAGATTTGTGGTGGACAACACGGCGCTGGGGCGGGTTTTCTCCGGGATCTCCGGTTTCCCCCGCCATCTCATTCCACCGGTGCTCCATCTTCATCTCATGTGTCATCAGTGTCACATCAGTGTCACATCAGTGTCAGTGTCATGAGGGAGAGGGAGAGGGAGAGATCTAATGTTTAAAACGAAGACGAGTTAGTACCTTCGATATGTTCCAAAGGAAAACGGCCGCCGATATGACCACTGGAGTTAAAGGTGGGAAGAAGTAAAACAGAAAAAAAAAAACCACCCAATTGATACCGGGATACATGGAGCCTAAAGTTATCTGATATCGAATTGAAAAATTCATGTTCGATTAGGAATGTCAAACTAATTATTTAATATTTTCCTTCTCAGTGGCGTGAGAGTATCGCATCTGCTTCACGTTCCTGGCTAGAGAAAGTTAGCAGATAAGGCTTCCTTCTGGAATATAGGGATAAGAAGTGGTTGAAATTTTTAATTGCTGTTTTATTATTAATGACTATATCACTCATAAGAATTGTATTATATTAATATAACTGTATTATTCTTAAGGGTAGAAGTTTGACGAAGCCATCAATACTGCATGCTCCTTTGGCAAATAAAACTTACTTATGTAGGCGAAATAAATGAAATGAATGGTGATTAGCTGGTGAAACGAACGGAGAAAAACCACCCAGAAACCGCTCGTACACACAAATCTCAGATACGATCCCCTAGGATAGAAACCAGGTCGCCTAGGTGGGAGGCAAGCGGTCAAATGGCACGGCGCCGATGCTACACCAATAACGTGTGATATAAATTCATAAGCTGTTGCAAAATACTCTGAAGAAGAAGAGAAAAATTTCTTGTGATGCACTCACATGTCTTTCTCTACTCTTGAACAGACTATTCTTACAGCTTATTGCTCTATCTACTTCATGTTAATCAAGATAAACATAAACTCATTGATAGGTACAAAGGAATATAGTAGACTTTAAGTGACAGTCAAATATTTTAAACAGCTGCTTGCTATGTAGTGTCTTTGAAGTTCCTACCTGTCCAAGATATAAAAGTGAATATTAACTTCCTATTTCGGAGAGTTATAAGTATCGCAAAATTCAGACAAATAGCAGGGAATGTCTCGGACATTATTCACTACATAAAAAAGTGTGCAACATAAATTGTGTGTACTGACAATACACACACAAACATATACACACATACACACATATATTTTGTGTAGCAAGGCTTTATCGCTTACGGTGATAATCCAGGAAGAGGAGGATCTCAGAGGACCTTCACAGAAAATTCAAGACATACATTTCATTTGTAATGTAGATATCTTAAACTTAAGGTATTTTAATCAAACACTTTTTTTGAAAAAAAAAAGTCCATAAAAGTTTCCCATAGAGTACAGATTGAGGTGCGGGGATTTTCTTGAAAATCTTCGGGAGGCATCCTTAGAAGAAGCTGAACTTATATCCCAAATTTGGTATTTAGCAGAGGTTTCGTTTTTGAGTTTATGCTGTACACACATACACACGGTCCTTTTCTTTATTCAGATAACTTCAAAAACTGAATTTCCATTAACATTTATATCTAATATTTGGGTGGAAAGCAATACCTTTTCTAACTAGTACGTACGTGGCAAAAAGCAAAAGAACCACTGAAACAAATTAAATTTAAAGGTCTGCTATTTTCCAGAGGGAAATTATAAATGTTCAAAGGCAAAATTTTTGAGTTTCTGAGGTTTATTCTATATTAATAGAAATAGCAAAGGTATACATTCAAAATTGGTAGCAAAATACTCTTGGGAAGAGAAGAAAATAAGGAAAACGCAACAAAACCAGAAGCATTTAAACTGAGAATAATGTAAACTATCATTTTTTTTAAATCATCTCTAGTAAAAAGGAATATTTTGTCAGAAATGCTTACTGCTCGCTTCTGTAATATGGTGGTAGCGTGTCTGTTTCACGATCAAGAGATCCCGCGTTCGAATCTTAGTCAGGGTATGTTATCTAGAAAAGCCTTTTTCCAGAGTTTCCCCTTATCCTGAAATATGACATGCATCCTTAGTTGCATTAGGTAACTCTAATCTCTATGGACCCTGGACTCATTTACTCATCATTTCACTTAATGTCCGATATGACTTAAAGTCATTTCATTTAAAAATCCTATAGGTACTTTAAAATGTTCTACATTTTAATATACTATAATTTTCATCTATTTCTTTTAGTAGGTTATAAAACTTATGAAATTGGTTATATAACACACTTGCAATATAAGTTCTCCATTTTCCAAGGACGTCAGATGACAATTTAAAAAATTGCTCCACTTTTTTTTAATTAACGCCTTACATGGATAATTTTTAAAAACGTTTCATTTTCTCAATATGTTGTCTAACGATTCCGGTTATATTAGCATATGATCAATATATTTCCATGACAAACAGAAGGTATATTTTGAATTTTTGGTTGATGTTGGCTTCATTGTGAATGACTTATATATAACTGGTTAACCGTAAGACTTAGAGGAAATCTCAGGACATAAAAATGAAGATTTCTTTAAAGGAAACAAGTTATGTTAAATAATATATTTTGTGTAATCAACTATTTTTGAGGTATTCCTTGGATTTTTTCAGTAGTTATATTTTTCTAAAGTAAGATGTCCATATTGGTTTTTTGTTCTGTCCATGCAAATGGAAGGAATTTAAAAGATATCCCATAGGGACCAGCTCTTAAAGGATTTGACTATGTTTTAAGCGTATACCGGCATTGTATCTAAAAGGAAATATGTAATGAAACATACTAATCTTAAACATCAGGTTTAATGTATTTTAAAAATTTTAGTTTTGTTTTTCTGAAAACATATGTTTTTTTTCATTCATTGTATTTCAAAATTTGTATTTATGGTGAAAGTTCGATATTAGAATTTTGGGTGGAATGAACTTATACATTGCATACTCACATACGGGGGAGAAAAATTAAAAAATAACAAAATAGGCAGATACTGATCTTTGGGTGGCGACCCCTAGTGATAAATTAGGTAAGTTTTGAGTTACAGTAAAAAGATGAATTTGTTTTGAGTTTTTAGGAACGTGGATGTGGGAGTGGTATGTAATCGAAGAAGTATGGCTGGCGTACCCCGTTCCTCGCGACCCGCTGTAACAGAGGGTAGGTACGGATACAACCCCCGCCCTGATGAAATACGGCCAACTTTGTTCCCATGCGCAATGCATACAAAAGACAATTCTTGAAACATTGTACGTGGCATCAAATTCCTCCTCTCCCCCTTCTTCTTCCTTAGCGCTTTACAAGATAACGTTTAAATACTAAGTAGAATAGCAGGAAACAATTATAAACTTGCCCCGCTGTGGAGCAGTCTTTATGATTTCGGTATGCAAATCAAGTTACGAAGATATCTCTTGTACTCCTAATTAACTAAAACTAGACTAAGATTTGTAATTAGACTGTTTCCTTGTGTGCAAGGTAGCGAACCTTCGCTAGGTGCTTTCCGAAAACGGGCAATAAAATAAATCAAGAAAACAAAAGCGAGTCGAGATGAATAAAAGACAAATGGGATGTAAAGATAAGGCCGGAGTCGGGGTTCGAACCAATTTCCTAGACGTGCCTTTTAAAACATAATTAATTACATACGCGGGTAGCATGCATAAAATGAATATCCCATATATCTGGACCAGTTAGTAGGCGAACCTATCAAAGTATAAATGTTTTATAAAGTTTCTCACATGTTTCTTGATACCTAGTGACTGTTAGAAAGACATGTTACATAGATAATTGCAATAAATAATGCACATATGTTAAAATCAGTTCATAATGTGGTCCTAAGTCGCAAGAATTTGTCATTTGTGATATTTTGTGAAATTAGTTATGTCATTGTGGCTAAGGCAATTAGGTGTTTCAATGTAGTCATTCAACAAGTGTTAGGTATTCTAGTTCCGAAAATAACAAACGCAAACTTCTTCGAATTTAACATGTCACCTAGTAAAAATAGGGTTTCATTTGCAGAGCATATGGTGTATATAACTCAAAGATCACTCATATTCATGTTAAGTGTTGAACATATGGGAAGTTTTTGTAGGGTAGTTTATTATTTTTGATAAATTCCAAACCCAAGTCTATCGAACCTGCCAAAATGATATTAAAAGTGCTGCTTGGTGACCAAGTTAAGTGAAATTGAAATTCGCCCTTCCCAATTTAATAACTCAATTTTAAATCGTTTTAAACGTTTTCTGTTTTGCAGCTTTGGATTGAATAATTGGTCATATTCAACCGAAACATTGAGAAGACGAACCATATCAACGATACGGGACTAAAATTACGTGAGATTAATACGAATGCCTTTAATTTATTCCAGTTGTAATATTTTTTAAGTGTTTGATAACCATTTTCAACTCTATTCAAAATAAATAGGTCTATATGAATACAGATTATAATTCCAAGGACGTTTATGATATTGATAACGATTTTGTCTATTAATTATTGATTACTGTCTTGGTTAATACAGCAATTTATCTCAATATTATGAATAAAAATTCAGGGTCCTTTAATCTACATCCAGCTTACGCTTTCCAAAAAGCAACTTTTCACATTGTTTCATTACCAAACTACGCTTTATGTGAAACACTTTTAGAACATTTTAATTTTCCCAAAATTGAAATCAACAATTTAATCGATTTAAATACCACATGTTTAAGACAGTTTTCTTGACAAATCAAATGTATATATTGCATTTCCATGGACTGCCCTCTGAATTCCTCATTATAAATTATTTTTTCTTGATTGTAAACCGTAAGAGATAGATAAAATCCTACTATAGCACACAAGTTATGTTAAATACATGTAATCTTTGAGTCAATAGCTTCTGATATAGTTCCTTATTACTGATTATAATTTTTCAGTACAGAAATCCCACACAGGCTTTAAGTACAGTACGCGCAAGATATGTTGAGCGCTGCATTTACGGTATGTTGCGGGCAGAGAGGAAGAAGTGAGAGCTAACGCTCTTTTGTTTCCCATATGTTATTTAATGTATTTCTCTAATCTCTCATCCACAAACCAACTGCGACACTAGTAAAATTCCTTGTGCGTTATCCACTTCCGAGCTATTCTTTGTTATTAATTTGAGTTTTCAAATACTTATGCTTCTTTTAATGGCAAAAACGCTATTGGTGTTCTTGTTTTTATATTTTTCCCCTTCTCATTTTGACAATAAGAGAAAGTGGAATTTCAAAGCCATTACCCAGCGACCCATTCTTAAAAGGTTATCCTATCGCTTGAAGTCTATGTATTGGGTATTTGCATTGTGCATAATGAAGAACCTGGAATTCTGATAGCCCTGGAAGCCATATCTTCGTTGGATCAAATCAACCTTGAGGAAAGACTGTTGCAGTTTACGGGATAGTCAAGTCATTCTCAATCTTCTCAAAAACAACTGTAAGTGCGGATATATAATATCAGAAATACGACATGCAATAAGAAAGCGGAAACAAAACGGGTAGTACACTTTGACTGGATAAAAGCCCATGTTGGAAATTATGGCAATCAAATGGCAGACAAATTGGCGAAGTAAGCTGCGACAAAGCAGATGAACAATCCAGTATACAACAATATCTAAATCTTTAGCTATCGCCCAGATTAAAAGAAGAAGGAACCACTAAATGGTAGAGTGAATGGAACACCACAACTAAAGGAGTCACCAGTAAGATGCATTTCCCGTCCGTTGGAGAAAGATCAAAATTTAAATTTGACATAACATCAGTTTTCTGCAATAGTAATAGGACATGGAATAAATAAATCACATCTTCACAGATTAGGCATCATGAATGACTCAACGTGTCCTTGCCGGAAAGTAATGCAGAATGTGAACTATCTTATTTACTACTGTGGAATGCAGCATTAAGCAAGAAACCCCTTGAAGGAAGAAATCCACAAAAATGGAGGAACATGGTCAGTGACAGAGAACGACTTGATACAAAAATGTATAAGACATTTTGAGAAGTATGTAAGCTCAGTAATATACCAAAAATTTAAGGACATTTAAACAAGTTTAATTGCATAAAATTATATAAAAATGTATAAAACCATGTACTCGTAATATGACAAATGAATGTCAAATAATGTATATACAATGTAAGTAGGTTGTGTTATGCTGAGAAATCAATAAATAATAAATAAATTATAAAATAAATAAATATATATATATAAATAAACAAACAAATAAATAAATCAAAAGACAATTTATAAAATACTTATCTGGATTAACGTGAAGTAGATAGTAAGTAAACAGATCTGATGTTAATTGATGGAAATTAATCATTTCTTCATAATAGCCGTATATAGGCTAAGGCGTTGATAGACTCCTGACATATATGAGTCAGTTGGAGAATTTAATGTCAGGACGGCCCGTTGGCCATGGTAGCTCACTGGGTAAGAGCGACTGGTCGGAAACCAGGAGATCCGTGGTTCAAATCCCAGCCATGGCATTGAATTTTTCAGATCTGATGTGTCTACTCATATGACTGTTTACTCTTGCACAAATTATCCTCATTGACTTATTCTTCTATCTACTTCATGTTAATCGAAATAAGCTTCCGTAAGACTTATTTTAATATGTATTTCTATGTAAGTACAATGAAAATGGACTAACACAGCAGGTTTAAGTGATAATTGGGATTTGGTCGCTATGTGATGCTTAACATTCAATTATTTTTGCTTGTCCAGCAAAAAGAGAGAAAAATGACTTCCCATATAAGAAAAATATAAGTATTAGGGAATTCAAAGCAATAACAATGAATATCTTGGAAATGGTTATCTCCATAAAATTAAAGAAAATATATTCGACTTAAATTATGTTTGATAAGGAGATCTCTATTTTTGTGCAGTAGGAGTTTGTGTATCTCTTATACTCAACGAGTTATTCAGAATGTCATTACAAAAGAGAACTACAGAGGCTCTTTCCTGAAAATTGAGAATATGTTTTTACTATCTCATGAAAATAGCAGTTTCGGGTGGTCGGATTTTCTTGAAAACCTCCACCTCTCATCTTTGGAAAATAGAGAACCTACGAACTTCGGTATTCAACCGGTGTTTTTATTTTCGAGTTATGCTGGACACAAGTACAAATACGTTTTCTCTAAATACAGTTTTGGGGGTTCAGGTGGCTGAGTAGTTATTTATGATACAAGGTTTTAAAGGAAGATTTTATTTTGTGAGTAGATGTGATTCCGAAATGAAGCCTGCAAACAAAATAAAATCTTAAATACACTATTTCTTTAAACAGTTCTGAATATTTATAGGTATATTATGGATTACATATAAATATATGGTATTTTTTTATCTTTCTCGTGGTCATGATATTCATCGGGTTGTGATGTTCATTTGCCTGGCGTATCATCAGTGTTGACAACATGACATTTAGAAAACCACAGCACTCATTTAGATGGTAACCTTCAGACATATATTTCAGAATTTCTATAAGTTTGTAGTATTTACTGACGTCGTGGTTCTTGTTTGCATTAAAATATAGCTTTGTCACTGAGTAGTTTGCCCACAATGTTGAATATGCCCATGTTTAAGCTTTCTCTTCAAAGAACGCCAACAACACATTTTCAGTATAATTATTTTGCACAGTCCAGGAACTTGTAGTATTGGTTTCCTGATTGTTGGGTAGTATTTTAATTTTACTCCCTCTGCTGCTTGTAAAATTTCAACAGGATCCAAATTCTGATTCAAATGACTCAACATTTTATACAAGTATTATTTAACTCAGCTCCATGGCTTTCTTGAAAAGGGGATTGTCACATTCCTTTAGAAATCAAAGTTGACATTACCGGCGTGTTAAAAACTTTTGAGCACTTGGCTAAAGAATTTTCTACTTTTAACATAGTTGTGAAGTAAAAAGAACCACTTTTACTATCAATTATCTAAAAAAATGTTTTTTTTTCCCTTGGCGATCTCGCTATCGAACATTTTCTTTAATAAAATCCAATACTTACTGTAAGTACGTAACACAGGAAGTAACAATATTTTGTAAGAACAATTTATAGAAGCTGTATATTTATAAATATATGATAATACTAGGTAACGAAAGCGTGGTTACGCGTCAGATATTATGTTGAGGCGTGAAACAAAAGAAGAACTTTGTAGATTTTTCGAGCAAGACGGTCGGTTTCCTTATCTCGAGGCCTGGCGCCAAGTTGTCTGCAGATAATGGCAAGGATTCGCACAATTGTAATAACAGCAGCAGCAGCAGCAGTGGAGTAAATGACTTTACAACTTCTGTCGCGTCTCAGATTCCACAAACGGGAAATCTGTTTCATTCCGAGCCGGGGCTAACGGGCCAGTTTAACTGAGGGGTGCACAACTTCACACGCTTTCACAAATTATTTATTTAGGTGGTAGCGTGTTAACAGGTCCCAAGTTCGAATCTCGGTCAGGGCGATAAAGCCTTTATCTGGGGTTTTCCCCTATCCTGAAGGATGACTGTCGGGTATCTCTAAGCTCTATGAACCCTGGGCTCATTTGAGCATCATTTTATTCATCGTCTGATATGACTCAAGGTTGGAGGACGCTAATTAAAAATATTATCTATTATATGTACCACCTTAACGGAAACGGTTGTCCCTAAGGCTACGTTCAGTTTTGGCATGGATGACAACACTGAAATTTCGTAAAACTTACATTTGGCTTCCATATCTTCAAAACATATTCCGACTTTCTATATTATAAATACTTATACGACAAGTCCTGGGCCTCACATAGAGATGGCGTCACTGGGCTAGTTTGACGGATAGCATCATATAGTTTAACTCTACACTAGCTTGTATCCATAGCAGGGGAGCCTGGTGGCTCTGAAAATCGGTGGTTCACAAATTTATCCATGCAATTAAATTGTTTTAAAGTAACAAACGGTTGTTTAAGCCTACCACTATAGACTGCTGTATACACAAGTTAACGGTAATTCACAGTGTATAACACAACATGCGTATTTCAGAAACACTCTAGAGCATAACACTCTTCTATTTATGCAGCTAAAATGGACTTGATATCTCTTCATGGCGGACTTCAAGTGTACATTGCAAGATTTCGTTCTGGATTGTCTTGGAGGTCCCCTTAAACACTGTGGCATTCTCCAGATGGGTTTTCAGAACACAGTCTAGCTCTGCACTGAAGTTTATCAGTCCTCGAAGAATACCAGTATTGCTTGACGTAGCTGAATCATTGTGTCCTCGTAGAGCTAACTCAAAGGTTCCACAAAACCTAATGCAGTTAACAATAATGTTTAAAACATACCTATTTTGAGCCACCTTCTGGCTGTGTTCTTCAGTTGTTCTCCGATATGCACTATCCATCTGCTTTGCAAAGTGAGATATGTAGTGGTCAACACGGCGCTGGGGCGGGTTTTCTCCGGGACTTCCGGTTTCCCCCCATCTCATTCCACCGGTGCTCCATCTTCATCTCATGTATCATCAGTGCCATCGCCTGCGGTGCCGTATGTAGTAAAAGCGGGCGTTAAACACTACACATTTCATCTGCTTTGCTATATTTACATTGCCAAGCATAGCAAAACTGTGTTTTTCATTTGTAGTTTTTAAGTTACGTGTTTTTAGCGCAATCATGAAGATGCTGTAAAGCATTCACGCCATGTTTTGTCCAGGGATCTTCATCGCCAAAGAGAACGCAAGGAAAGCAAAATAGGCTATTTTTAATATTACAACCACACATCAAATTATATTTCTCATATACTTTGTAGTTAAAGTTCCTGTTCAAATATCTTGTTTTTGTTTTGACTACCTATGTGATTTTTATATTTGGCGTGGGACTTCCAAGTCGCTTATTTTCGGTTTTTTCTTCTAAGCTCATTTTTAAAAAGGATGTGCTAATAGACCCTTTATGGAATTCATTGTTTCTCCTTATATAACACAATATACTTGTATTTAAATAAATCACTCTTATTCACTACTCAAAGCACGACACAGCTAACAAAACACGGCACAAAACATGTGGCTATGCTCTGGTAGGTAATAGCAATCTGTGGTAATACTTGACCAATGCGAACATTTAATATGAGAATAAGAGGTGGCGCTGAAAACAGAAGGAGAAGGCTTGGCATTCACTATTCTCTGGCTGCTAGGTTAACCAACCTTATGCAGCCATAAGCGCCGCCCTTCCCCCCTACTTGCCTCGGCACACCATAGGTTCATCCTGCCCTATACCTCCCCATTGTATACCAGTGGTTTGCAACTGAGAGTGAACTACTTGGCACCTGCAAACAATACAGCGCGCTAAGGGCCACTGCACTAGACAAGGTCGAACTGAACGCCAAATGGAACATGCCCTTGCATTAAAGGGAGACCCAGCATTTTGGTTGTAGCGCAAACATGCTACCCCATTGAGAAGCCGCCCCTGATCCATAGTTATAGGTCAATAGCTTGTTTAGTTTTTGAATGACAGCATTTTAAACAAGACAAGTGTAGACCTCTCACTGAAATGGAGGGTTTGGAAAAACAAGCAGTGATTAAATACTTCTATTTGAAAGGCTTAACGCCTAAAGAAATCAAGGAGGAAATGTACAGTAGGTTGGAAAACTCTGCCCCTTCATATACAATGATTAAAAGGTGGTTTGCAGAGTTTAAAGTGCGTCGTACCAGCACTGGTGATGAGCCTCGCTCTGGATGCCCTGTGGAAGTCACAACTCCAGAGATCGCTGAACAAATTCATTGTTTAGAACTGGAAGACCGCAGATTAAAGTTGTTTGAGATGGCAGAGGCTTTATACATATCAAAAGAACATTCAGGTAATATTTTAAATAATGTTTTGGGCTTTCACAAGGTCTGTGCGAGATGGGTGCCGCGTTAGGTTGACACCAGATCAGAAGTTGTAAAGAAATGCAGTTTCTGTTAAGAATTTGGAGCTCTACCGCAAATATCCCAGTGAATTTTTAAGACTGTTGGATGAAACTTGATACATCACTACACTCCAGAAAGTAAATTACAGTCAAAACAGTGGATTGCATCAGGTGAACCAACTCCAAAACAGGCAAAGTCAATTTTGTCAGCTAAGAAGGTTATGGCGAGTGTTTTCTGGGATACACAGGGAATTATTGTTATCGATTACTTGGAGAAGGGTAAACGTATCACTTGTGACTACTGGTCATGCTTACTGCAACGTTTGAGTGACAAGGTGGAAAGAAAAAGACTTCATTTAACAAAGAAAAATTCTTGTTTCTTCACAATACTCAGCCCATCGCTGTTATTGCAATTGGAAAAATATGCGAATTGAATTAGAATTGCTTGAATATCCACTATATTCGCCAGATCTAGCAACCTGTTCCCGAACCTCAAAAAGTTTCTTGGAAGACGAAGATTTCACAGTGACGTGGAGGTCATTGATGCGGTAAACAGCTTTTTGAGGGACATGATAAATCACACTACAGAGATCGTTTAATTAAATTATAACAGCAACATGACAGATGTATTACCCCTTCTAGAGATTGTGTTGAGAAATAAATAAAAAATAATAATATTTTTATTGTGAGTTCCGGGACTTAGTCGACTCTCGTATTTTATATAAACCGGGTTAAACATTCAACAGAAGTTTCTCAAAATATATTTTTTCAGTACATTCACATTTTCAAAATGTTTTACATGATGCGCTCTAAAATTTGCCGTGTAGATTCCCAAACTACCAGAAATTAAATGTAGACATTTGTCTTCATTTTAGTAATCTTTTACTTACTAATTTTTGAAGCTATATACAATTTCCAAAAAGGTAGAAATTTGAAATGACATAACTTAAAGATCATTTCACCGTTTACCGTCTTTCCATGATCGAGGATACAAAAGGAAGAATTACGGTCAGTTAAGAGTGTCGTTCTCCCTTGTAACTTGCAAGACTCTAGTTCATGTGGTCACGGAGAAAGACGGAATTTTTATGGGCGTAAAAGTCCACAACATTGCTTTGTTGAGGGGAAGTAAAGCCGGTGGCCCCGTATCGCAGATTTACGGCACGTAAAACAACATCAATTTTGATAAAAGGTTCTCTGAGTCTTTCACATCCAATGTAGAATGGGATGATGAGAATCATAGCATTTAAAAAGTGTACATAAATTAAAAAACTCAATTTAAATTTAGCCTTCGAGAACATTGTCAAATGTCAAATGAGTTGGTGAACAGTGAATTTAGTGAATCGTTCTGTGGATATAGAAGTAGCTGTAGTTGGAGTGTGCAGATCACATTAGCAGTTCTATTTGCATTTTATCCCTCTCTTTTTGTTCCATTTACACTCTGCCTTTAACTACAGTGGTCATATCTTCGGCCCTTCTCCTTTGGAGACATATCGATGGTGTTAACTCGTAATCGTGGGTTTGTATCGTTAGATCACGCACACATTCACACTCTCATTCATACTTCCAGACTCTGGGGAAAATGAGGAATCAGCTCCGATAGAGAAAAATCTCCACCCTCAGCCGGGAATCGAACCCGGGACTCCTAGCATGGCAGTCAGATGCTCTACGGACTGAACTACGGGGCCAGCCTGTGTTTGCTTCGGCATTTATAAAGTAAAAGTGTAAGGTAGTGTTGTGTTAACAGTACTGGCGACAAATAAAGTGAGTTTCGTGGTCATTTTGTTCCAGCAAATAGCTTAAACATGTGTTTATAAAAAAATCAAGACTATTAAATCTTCCCATGTGAACGGTAGTTGGGGGACTTTATTGGAAATCTTTGTGTCTTAACTTAAATCCCAACTTTAACGTGTTCTACTTTTTGGACAATGCTCCTCGAGTTTTCATTCCCATTAAAACGTACAGTTAGTCAAATATTTGTCTGTGTGTGTGGAGTTACGAGATAGTTGTTACTGGTTTGAATTTTGCTACAGCTTAATAAACCTTTCTCAAATTTCTTGGTGATGCAAAGAGAATGAAATAAACCTATGGACACTATAAGACATCTTCTGAATGCTAAAGAGTGGTCAAATAAAATCAAGAGGAAGTTCTTTGTCCTTACATAAAAGTGAATGAAAAAGTATGTCTTTTTCCTTTTGTATGGTAGCAAACAGGATACAAATGGAACTTTATGTACGCTGATTAGACAGTGCAAAATAAACAGCTGTGTGAAGAATTTATTACAATAATTAAAAATAAAATCATCATAGAGAGTGTCTGCTTCGCACATTATTTTCATAAATCAGGCACCATAATACTTTTTATAAAGCCTTCAGTTGCAGACGGAATTGGTAACTTTGGAATAAATTTGCGTCGTTGTCTATAAAAAGCTTCACGAAATGTCTTCAATTCAGAAAAATGTTGAGTACAGTTTAACAGAGGTGCATTCTCCTGCAGAGATTTTGCTATTAATTCTTTTGGACTTTCTGTAAAGTCTTCGACTGAATTTCTTTTACAAGATGAGTGAAAGTTTTCTTTGATGACTTTCTGCTCACTAACATTGTGCTAATAGTCACCTACACCTTGATTATTTGATTATTTACACTTAATAGTATTTGCGCTGGACAACTTCAATTTGTACACCACACTTTGACAATCCCATTCTGAACTTTTCACCATTTCTAATCAATGTGCTTTTCCATACTTGGTTAATTCGCTTAATGAATTTCATGACAACACTAACCTTAACGCTGTATTTCATATGTTAACAAAACTTATAGAGGGCGCACCAACTAACAAAATAAAGTGCAAAAATAATTATACGGCTTACAGTTTTAGAAAGCATATGAGCTGAACGAATGCATGCACACGGTGGCTGCCCTGTTACCATCTGATGAGCCAGAGAGCGGAAGATACGGAGAGGGAAGGAGGAAAGTTACATTTGTCATCTGACAAATTGTCAATACGTAAACTTACGCGGCAAATGATAATTATGATAACATAAACCGTAACATTCAATATTAACATTTACTGAAAGTGACGTGCTGGGATTTCTGAAAACGACTTAGTATAGAGGAGCTGCTACCTTAAATAAAACAAATAGAGGTTCTGTGCAGAAGTTTTGCCCTGTTTAACAATACGTGACACAGTATACACACTGACATTGCACCCTGTAGTGAGTACCTGGCTTTTTGAAAAATTGATCCGGTCACGCACTTCGTCATATGACAATTCCTTAAACAAACTGTACACCCTAAAAATAAATTTCTGGCCTGGGAGCGGAGTGGCCGGGTAAGCGTGACATTGTTAACAGTTCACAAAACACAATGTAAACATGAATTTTCAGCTTATTGTCACACACACAAAGTACCTTACAGTCAATTTACGTGACTGACTGGACTTGAACCAAACTTCAAAGAATACGCGCGCGTGCTCCTGGACTGCATTGATCAGTGGTCAGTTAATTTATCAAATAAATTTGTAAATACAGTTCCTAATGACAATTCGTAATGTCTTAGTAATGCGTAGTGAAATAAAATAACACAGAGCCAAGATTGGAAGTTGAAGCACATCATAAGCATAAACACGGGAGGTAGGTGTTTATTTTTGAAGTGATAACTCTCGAACCATACGTCGTAAACATTGCCCTTGTACAAGCTGCTTCAAAAATTTTTGCAGCATATGTCGAATTTCCAGTGTGATTTTGGGCGCATGGAAAAGAGAAATCTCTGCTGCTCACGCTTGTGTTGTGCGTTCCGAACTAAGCAACCTGCACGCCTGATAGGACAATCGCTCTAGGAGAGTCCTTCCTAGCTCCGCCTCATAAGCCTTCTATTATCGTACGCCTTATAGCTCTGAATTGAGGTGCAAATGACTCTAAATCAATCTCATAATCTGATGTAGAGTACTACAAATTGTTGCTCAAATCCATCTCATTCATTTCCCAATTTCTATAATTAAGCAATACTGTAGTTTTGATAGGCTCAGAAAAACTTGAACAGACAAATAATATATTATATAAAGTTCTAAAATAACCATGCAAACACTTTTCTTTATTTAACGTAACGTTTCCTTCACACGGGTAAGTTATGTCAGAAGTTGAATAAAATGTCTTAAATGATGTTCAATGAGCTCAGGTTCTATAGAGCTTGAAGTTACCCGATATTAGTCTTTTAAGGGTAATAAGAGAAAACTTTGAAAACATCCATGTAAGCCGCCCTAACCGAGATTCGAACACAGAACTTGTTGAATGTGACACACCACAGAGATGGTCCATAAACACTTGTTGTTACCTGATTGGAGGTGAGGGCTACTTATAACTCTGTTTTCGAAATAACTATATTTCTTCATAATGATACTGAAGAAGTGAGGTTTGCTATTATATGAAGAAGTTAGGACATTCATATATTTATTATTATTATTATTATTATTATTATTATTATTATTATTATTATTATTATTATTATTATTATTATTATTATTATTATTATTATTATTATTATTATTATTATTATTATTATTATTATTATTATTATTATTATTATTATTATTATTATTATTATTATTATTATTATTATTATTATTATTATTATTATTATTATTATTATTATTATTATTATTATTATTATTATTATTATTATTATTATTATTATTATTATTATTATTATTATTATTATTATTATTATTATTATTATTATTATTATTATTATTATTATTATTATTATTATTATTATTATTATTATTATTATTATTATTATTATTATTATTATTATTATTATTATTATTATTATTATTATTATTATTATTATTATTATTATTATTATTATTATTATTATTATTATTATTATTATTATTATTATTATTATTATTATTATTATTATTATTATTATTATTATTATTATTATTATTATTATTATTATTATTATTATTATTATTATTATTATTATTATTATTATTATTATTATTATTATTATTATTAACTACACGTTAAGAATTACTTATTTGTTCGTTTTTGTTAAACATTGAAATAGTTAATGTTGCCCTTTAAATACACCAGAGTGAACAGTTACAGGCAGAGAAATTTGGGGATCCTTGAGCTATACAATGTATCCATTGCATGACATGTTTTATTTCACAATACAAAATTACTTTAGAAAATGTAGTAAAATGTGCTGCAGCACCATTCTGCTGCATCAGCTTTAGCTGTTGCCTTGCAGTAACGTAACAATTGTCATAGCGCTAACAAAGCTGTTACATTTCTTGCATTTCACCAACCTGTTTTCTAGAAATATTAACAAACATGTGTTAACGCCAAGAGACTTGTAAATATTACAGCTATAGAAGGCTATGGATGAGTCGTATTATTTTCCGAACATACTGCGATGTGCTTTTGTTTTCATTTTCGTCTGCACACAGCTGAAAAATGGTGGTTAAACGAAATCGTAAACAAAAGCCGTGAGACAAATAATTTCTCATCCATAGAGAAAGAATTGTTAAATGAATTGGTGACGAAGTATAAGGATATGATGGAAAATAAAGAGGACGGATGCGGTGAATGTAAAAGAGAAAGATGTCACGTGGGAAAAAATTGGAAACGAATTTAATTCAAAAGCATGTGTCACTACTTGAAGCCCGAAACAACTTCGCCAGTATTAAGTAAATTTAAAACGAGGTGCGAAAAAGGACAAGTGACGAGTGACTTGAACATTTCAAGACGGGAGGTGGACAGTGTATTATCCACATAATTCAGCGAATTACGAAATCGCAAAGTTATTAATACTTGAAGCAAAGGCGAGATCGGTATATTCCTTTCGACGCATGTTCTAACTCAGTATTACGCAAATTTAAAACGAGGAGCGAAGGACAAGTGACTTGAACGTTTCAAGACTGGAGGTGGACAGTGTATTATCCACATAATTCAGTGCATTATAAAATCGTAAAGTTATTAACACTTGAGGCAAAGGCGAGATTGCCATATTCCTTTCGATGCATGTTCTAACGTCAGGTGCGAAAGTGCACCTCTAAAACGAGGTGCGAAGGACAGAGGTGACGAGTGACTTGAACGTTTCAAAACGGGAGGTGGACAGTGAGTTATAAAATCGCAAAATTATTAATACTTGAAGTAAAGGCAAGATCGGCATATTCATTTCGATGCATGTTCTATCCTCTCTTGTACTTCCGCAGTAACCTTCATAGCAACTTGTTTCGACAGTCTATACCTCTGTAAAAATTTTCTTCGGATAGCTCCTCAAAATCATTTCTCCTCATAAACTGTACTCTATTACGAATGCCATTTAGACGGTCTAAATATAGCGACAACAGCTGTGTTCATGTCCGCCATTTTGACCATTTACAATTGTTAAGCACTTAACAGCAGAAATTTGGCTTGTTAGTTTAACTAGAGATTTAACACGAGTTTCTTTTTTAATTTTTTTTTAATTTTACGTCCTCCAACATCAAGTCATATCGGACGATGAATGAAAATGGGTGAAATGATGCTCAAATGAGTCCGGGGTCCATAGAGCTTAGAGTTACTCGATGATCGTCTTTAAGAATAAGGGAAAACCCCGGAAAAACCTTATCCAGATAACTCACCCTGACCGAGATTCGAACTCGGGACTTCTTGAATGTGAGGCAGACACGTTAACATCTACGAGGTGGGCGATTTAACACGAGTGTTAAGCTAATACTTGGTGAAATGCAATTTTGTTATATCTATTGTCTTTAACATCTGTTGGTGAAATCGGGCACTAATATTTTAAAAACTGTGTTGGACGATAGGCATCGCAGATCTAGGTCATTTATCACACATAATGCCCTCCTGTTTTCCATAAAACAACCCATTTTTTAATTTATCTCACATAACGTTTATATCAAACATTATTAAACACTGAAAACATATGGTTTAAGTGATCCATCTTGTCCTTTGCATGAATTATAACGATACTGAGAATTCTGAAATAAATAACACACTTTTGACTTCTTTACACAAATAATAAAACATATATGAACATTTTCTGTTCCAGACACAGGACATTTTTTTTTTTTTTTTTCTGGAATATTATTATAAAAACCTCAAAAATATAATAAAAATATAATAAAAATGTAATATAATATAATGATTCTTATTTCTTATTTCGGTATTGTATGCTAAATATAAGTTAATTAATTTAGAAATCACTTGAAAAGTCTCAGCTCCTTTATAATAACTATTTGCAATTCTAAAGATTGGTTTTGCTCATCTCCTTTGGTAGGAGTTGAACTGTTGTCCATCATTAAGAGGGTCCTACCGAGTGGAATGGCTCAGGTGGTTTCGTCTGTGGCCTGCATTTGGGAGGCCCGGTTTCGATGGCCATGGCCGACCTGTTCTGACCCGTGGGTTTTTTCTGGGTGTTTCCCGGATCGCCAGGCGAATACTGGGTAGGTTAATTATATCCCCCGAATCTCCTGTCCATTTCATCTTCACTGTCATATCATATCATCTTTCAGGGTAGAAGCGTCGGTGGGTGTTTCGGCCACCCTATATCTCCTCTCGCCTCATCCTTCCTCCCGGGGGTGCTCAACTTGGGGTTTAGGTACAATAAGCCACAGGTTTCGGTGCTGAATCCCGTCCATAGTAATCCTAATCCTAAGAGAGTCCTTATTTCTCATTCACTCACTCACTCTGCTTGCCTTCCACGTATGCAAGACCTACACATCTCAGAACCTTGGATCAAGAAACAGGAATGAAAAATCGGTTTGAAGATGATATGGGGTGAAACGTATGGAAGGAGGTACTGGTGGTATAATTGGAGGAAAGAATGGGGAGAAGAACCAAAGAACTAGCAGACGCCAGTTAGTCCATCACAGATCCCACTTACAGTCCCCTAGGATCGAAGATGAAAGGCGATTTCGGAAATTTAAGACAACAGTGCCCACCTCTGTGATGTAGTGGTTGCGTGTCTAATGTTCAAGACGTCCCGAGGATAAGGGTTTCTAGGTTTCAGTTTCAAGGTTTACCTGGATAAGTGTTTCCCTTATTCTGAAAGATGAATGTCTGGTAAGTCTAAGCTCTATGGACCCTGGACTCATTTCATTCATCGTCCATTATAACCTATCCTGTAAAAGGACGTTAATTAAAAAATTACTACTCATTTTTAGTTCTGCTTTAGAGGATAAATACATTCAAATAATCTGAAAATAAATAGCATTTCTTACAGATCTTACGTTTACTATCTCAAGATAATGAAAAATACTGAACATAAGGTTCTGAGAAAAACGATATTTAAAGTTGCAATGTAAGTTATATGTGCATTACACACAATGTTCGAAAGGCTGCACCGAGTGATAAATTATGTAAATCAAAGCGCCAAATGAAATTATGGAATGTAGATGCAGTAAAAAGTACAACATTCAATTTTGCATCTCTTTCCTATTTTAATCTAATTTCATAAGTTGTAAGTTCTATGTATGAGAACATTTTCGGCTTAAACTGTTTTGTTTATGACCGTTCTCCTTTGGAACATATCGAAGGTTATTAACTCGTATTCGTTGGGTTTTAATCATTAGATCACGCACCATTCGCACTCCCATTCATACTTCCAGACTCCGGGAAAGATGAGGAATTATCTTGGGAATGGAACCCGGGAACCCTAGCACGGCAGGCAGGTGCTCTACCGACTGAGCTATGGGGGCCAGTCTCGGCTTAAACTTGTACTTGTAGCATGCCAGTATTTTAGCTTTCATAACCACCGATAAGGATATGTTGCTTTATATTAAGTGAAACAAAAGATTAATTTTCTAAATAAACTTGAATTTATTTATAATTAAAGCCCTGTGAAGCTTGACGCACATGCATTTATAATTGTCCGTGAGAATTATTAAAAGTCGTTTTATATAAGTTCTTTGAAATAAAATAAATAATGCTTTTCTTTTAAAATAAATTCATTTAAAGCTTTTGAAGAAATAATGTACGTGAAGCTAAGCTTAATATTTGTAGACAATTTGTCGACTGGCAATTTCTTACTCTTTGTTAAATATGTGCCGCTAATAATTGTATCATCTACAATTATTATGTGTGGGGTATACATCAATATGAGTGTAAACAATCAGCTACTATTGTCTACGTGGTAAATTCTTTAATCTATGGTGGAATCTCCTCCTTCAGTTTTAATCATTGTTGACAACTTCCAGCATATTCGTTCATTACATTTAATTTACTGTACATTAATATTTAATACTGAATTGTTAATCGTGTTTTGTGTCTGTAATTTCAAATAATCACGTTATTTCAGATACTGTTTCATAGATATTTGTAATTCTGTATTTTAAATTTATTCTTTTATCATTGTGTGTTCTAAAATTTGTTTTATGTATTATCATAATTTCCGATAAGTGCTTTTTTTATTCGCGTATTGTTTATTTACATTTTAACATTCTTTTGTATAATAAAGCCTTTTTAAAATAATAAAATAATAATAAAATAATAAAAATAATAAAACATCAATCATCATTATGTAGTTTTTTAAGTGCATTGCCGTAAATTGAAACAGCAGGGGTTCTTTAACAATGTGAGAGGTTAAAATGAATAACATTATGAGACAATCTAGTGGTATATAGGTTATGTTTGTATAGGACAACACACAAGGCAAGTGTATTGTTCCTTTAGGAAGATGCAATACTTCAAAGTCAAACTCGAGAGCGAGGAAACAAGGAAAACAAGTTGTGAATGTAAACAGTTTCTTTTTGGACATCCTTGTCTGTGTACAGAGTACAAGAAAATATGGAACTTGCTTGCAACTTTTACTGCCGCGGCAGACCTGAAGCACACTTCTTACCACCAGTTACCCCTTCTTCCGTCTGCATTTCGTTTCTCTCCAGAATTATTAGAGCCGTTTTATGATGCTATGGTGATGAGGGACGCTCACTGATTCCTTCCAATAGACCTCCCTCGTACCAACATACTTGGATTTCATACATAGCTCTATTATTATTATTATTATTATTATTATTATTATTATTATTATTATTATTATTATTATTATTATTATTATTATTATTATTATTATTATTATTATTATTATTATTATTATTATTATTATTATTATTATTATTATTATTATTATTATTATTATTATTATTATTATTATTATTATTATTATTATTATTATTATTATTATTATTATTATTATTATTATTATTATTATTATTATTATTATTATTATTATTATTATTATTATTATTATTATTATTATTATTATTATTATTATTATTATTATTATTATTATTATTATTATTATTATTATTATTATTATTATTATTATTATTATTATTATTATTATTATTATTATTATTATTATTATTATTATTATTATTATTATTATTATTATTATTATTATTATTATTATTATTATTATTATTATTATTATTATTATTATTATTATTATTATTATTATTATTATTATTATTATTATTATTATTATTATTATTATTATTATTATTATTATTATTATTATTATTATTATTATTATTATTATTATTATTATTATTATTATTATTATTATTATTATTATTATTATTATTATTATTATTATTATTATTATTATTATTATTATTATTATTATTATTATTATTATTATTATTATTATTATTATTATTATTATTATTATTATTATTATTATTATTATTATTAATTATTATTATTATTATTTTTTATTATTATTATTATTATTATTATTATTATTATTATTATTATTATTATTATTATTATTATTATTATTATTATTATTATTATTATTATTATTATTATTATTATTATTATTATTATTATTATTGTTATTATTGTTATTATTGTTATTATTGTTATTATTGTTATTATTGTTATTATTGTTATTATTGTTATTATTATTATTATTATTATTATTATTATTATTATTATTATTATTATTATTATTATTATTATTATTATTATTATTATTATTATTATTATTATTATTATTATTATTATTATTATTATTATTATTATTATTATTATTATTATTATTATCATCATCATCATCATCATTATCATTATTATTATTATCATCAGCATTATTATTATTATTATTATTATCATTATTATTATCATTATTATTACTATCATTATTATTATAATTATTATCATCATTATTATTATCATTATTATTATTATTATTATTATTATTATTATTATTATTATTATTATTATTATTATTATTATTATTATTATTATTATTATTATTATTATTATTATTATTATTATTATTATTATTATTATTATTATTATTATTATTATTATTATTATTATTATTATTATTATTATTATTATTATTATTATTATTATTGTTGTTGTTGTTGTTGTCATCAAAACATATTATGGTGAACCTGAATACCAATAATTCAAAATACTAAGTAATTAGAGATATTAAAGGTGATTATGGAATAGAAAGGGAAAAGGAAATTAAATGCTACACAGAATTAGGACATTCAGGTGTTAAAATAATTAACAATGGAAGGTATGATGGAGATAATACACAGATAATAATAAAGGGAATTAATTGTTCTTTCACACTAGCGGTGTGTAGGACGCACTATGAAAGGGAAGAGCCAGACTGAAAAATTCAATGCCATAGCCGGGACTTGAAACATGGATCTTATGGTTTCCGTCCAGCCGCTCTAACCATTTGAGCTATTATGGCCAACATGCCGACAGGACACAAAATTCTCAAATTCTCGTGTTACTCCCGGTAAACCACTTAGGAGCTCTCATAAACACATGAGACCACTACCTTAATGGCGACTTACTATGCTGTAATTGTACCTAATAGTGGTCTGCACTATAAAGCCCGGGTTTTAAAGTACTTTCAGCATAGTAAGTCGCTATTAAGGTAGTTGTCTCATGTGTTTATGAGAACTCCTAAGTGGTTTACCGGGAAAAAATACAAGTCAGTTGGAGAATTTAATGTCATCTCGACATGTTGGCCATAATAGCTCAAATGGTTCGAGTGACTGGACAGAAATCAGAAGATCCGTAGTTCAAATCCCGGCTATGGCATTGAATTTTTCAGTTTGGCTCTACCCTTTCATAATAAAGGTAAATATACAATTTGTGTACCAAATGGTGTAACATAATATTAGTAACAAACTAAAAAAAAAATACTTTAAACAGCGTTTTTAAAAGTGTAATAAATTAGGTGCTGATACACAGTCGGACAGACAACAGAAATGGAGTTTTGCGAACTGAAGGAACTTCCGAAATTACAAAGTAAGGCATAATAAAACTACAAATATTGTAGAAATAAAAGTAACGATGTTGGATGAAATTACTTTCAAATTATTCCAATGGTATAGTACTGTAAGAAGGATGCTCGAGGACACAATACCAAAATGTATTGCAAACGGATACCAGCGATGAATCTTAAGAAGGAACGGTTTATAACTTGAACTGCTCATCAGCTCACGCAGATGTAGAGGAACTCGAATATAGACTATGAACAAAACAGTAGAATATCTCAGAAATTGTAACATTTTAAGAAATCGATTTGATAAAAGCTTTTACACTGTCTACTATTTTCAGAGCTATAATAAACATAAAACTATACTAACAAAAAGATTTGATGTATTGCAGTCACACGACTTTCTCTGCTCATACACGAACTATTCCTATAAACACTTATTGCTCTATCTACTTCGTGTTAAACATTATCTTATTTTAGGAACAAGGGGATACAGTATACTTTAAGTGATGGTAAAAAATTTAAAGAACTGGTCCTTTGTGATGTCTGAAATTCTGTACTATTTGTGTGACCAGGAGGGATTGGGATTAGGATTTTCATTACGGAGGGGATTCGGTACGTAGGCCACCATGCTGGGCCCATTGTTCCTATGTCCCAAGGGTGGCACCCCCGGGAGGAAGAATGAGGCGAAGAAGACAAAGGGTGGCCGACCCATGGAGCCACAACAGACAGAGGGCAGTGTCCCTATAGTTTACTGGGATAGAGGCTTCCCCGGACAGGCCAGGACAACGAGCTCGCTCCCCTACAGCGGGACGGCAACGAGCCCAGTAGCCGAGCCCTAAAGCTTCGAGGCAGGCGATCCGAGCCCTAAAGGTCCTTGGCTGGCGGTCCCGAAATTGTCCCAGCAGAGGAGCGGAGACCGGCAACCGACCTACCGGAGGAGGAAGTAGTTTTCCTCAGAGCATATCATCCCGCCATGCACCGCCGAGACACCCGCCGACACTTCTATCCTCAAAGATTCCACCAGATGAGAGATGATGAAATGATAATGGAGTTGAAATGAAGGGACAGGAAATTCGGGGGATGAAATTAACCTACGCAGCATTCACGTAGTGATCCGGGAAACCCCCCGAAAAACCCCGTGGGTCAGGTAGGTCGGCCACGGGAATCGAACCTGGGCCTCCCGAATGCGGGCCGCAGACGAAACCGCCCGAGCCAACTTACTCGGTGACCAGGAGGGGAACAAAACAGAGAAAAAAAAAAAAAAGGAAAAAGGAGAAAAATAATTCGATATTTGAGAAAAGAATCTGTATTTGAAAATTCAAACCGAAAACAACGAATAAATCAAAAATGGTTATCTAAAAATAGAACAGTATGCTTTAAGAGATATACATTTTTTGTGCAGTAAGACTTTGTCGAGCTATTACGTTTGCCTGTTATACAAGTCATTTAGAATAAAGAGGATTTCTGAACCTATTCCCAAAAAATTAAAGATATTAGGTTTCAATTGTCATAACAATATGTATCTTAAACATATGGTAATCAAATTCGTTGGTGATTTTTGAATAAATTAAAATATTAAAAAAAGTTGTTTTTTTCATATAAAGTGTAATGTGACATGAGGGGATTGCTTTGAAAATTTCAATGTCACATTCTTATAAGAAATTTGTTATTTAACCAACGTTTTTAAACATGGTAGCCTCAAAATATCTATTTTGGACTAAATTTCGTAATATAATATAAACTTATATTCCCATTGGATAATTATTTCAAGCTGAAAAACAGTAACAAGGCATATCTGGGAAAGGGTTATTCAACATATTATATCTTATTTAATCTAATTTGTGCTCTGAGACTGTTTTTTATATTAGGAGTTTGTCTGTCTCTTAGCGTTTGAAAGCTATGCTATATACTGATGGGGAGTTTAGAGGCTATTCCCAGAAAATTCAGAGAAACTTTTAGTGCAAATTATTCTCAGAATTTAATATTGAGGAATTAATCCTTACAGAATTAATCATTTTAAATATATTACTCCGGTGTATGGGTATTTTTAATTCATTAGAGTCAACTGAAATATTAAGTGCCAAAGCCGAGATTTGAACACGGATTGCCTGGTTTCCGTCCAGTCGCTCTAATCCTTTGAGCTACCATGGCCAACATGCCGACGCGACATTAAACTCCCCAATTGAGAGTGGTTTACCGGGAAAATATAATGAGTCAATAGTTTACCGGGGAAATATGAGTCAATGACTAATTAATTAAAAATGCCTATATACCGGAGTAATGTATTTAAACGGATTAATTCACTAAGAGTTAATTCCTCAATATACAATTTAAAATTAAAAAGTTCAATGATAAAAATCCTGGTATTTAAGTACTGACTAAAGTAAGTCGCCACAAATGTGTATCTCGAATATAAGAACTCTTAGTGGTTTACCAGGAAAATATAATCAGTCAATTGGAGAGTTTTAATGTCGCGTCGGCATGTTGGCCACGGTATAGCTCAAGGGTTAGAGCGACGAAACGGAAACCAGGAGATCCGTGGTTAAAATCCCGGCCGTGGCATTGAATTTTTCAGTTGACTCTAATTAATTATTCTTACGGAAGCTTATTCTAATTCATGTTAATTATATGACACATTTCGTTAAATGCAAAAGGGGAATAGCTACTAGATGCTTAAAAACAGATTTTTATATCTTCTCCTTGAAATGCCGTACTGTTTCTTTGACATAACCAAAACAACTGAAGGACGGCAGTGCTTCAAAAAATGAACTGAAGTATTGAAACATTCAAATCAATAACAACGGATACTTTAGGATCTCGGAAATGGTTGAGACATAAAAAATGTAATTTGAAATAAATTATATTTGAAAGAGATTTATATTTGTGTTTTGTGTAATATTATCTGACTCTTAGGTTTCGCCAGTTATATGAAGGGAACTTTGTAGGTTATTTATAAAAATTCAACATAAGTATTTTATTTTTTTACGAATTGTTCAACATTTGGATCTCAATTAAACTTGTCGGTTAATTAAATTTGTTGATCAGAACATAAATGTTATGATTTTTACCCTCGGACTTTTGTTTATAATTTATTCTGTTCACACACATACGGGTTGTCGAATTCTGTATATTTTCTAGTTCTTTGATTATTAATTAATGTATTTTCGTTGAAATCTGAGGTTTTTTGATGGGATAAAATAGTTATTGGGTTTGAGGGGTACTCATCCTGGGATATTGTGAAAGCGAGACTGTTAGATCGATACAAGGAGCACATTCTGCTGACTCAGGCAGTCTTTGTAGCATATAGGTGCCTACCAACATTAATCCAGTAAAACTTGATTAATATACAGAAATGGAACCTTCGGTGCATAAAGCAGAAGTGTGGAACGGATGCAGTTTCTCGCAATTGGATTTCGCCACGGGCTTCATCAACCGAACATATTTAACATCTGTGCTGTTTCTTTCCCACTTCCCTAGTGTGTTTCAAACGTATGAAGTTGAGACTAATGCAGATATAAACACGCGCTCTTGCCAACCTGTAACCAACAAATGTCCGGAGACGAGGAAGGAAAACATCCCAGCTTTGGAAGAAAAATCGGTATTTTTACGAAATGCACTCCAACTAAAAATCGGTATTGGAAATACACATTTTGAATGCTTCCTGAATTAAAAAAAGAAAAAACATTTTAAGAAAAAAGGTATTTGTGTACGGTGTATGTATACGCATTAACTATGAAAAACGAAAATTCGGTTAAAAATCCAACTTGCTATATAAATTCACCAAGTTTCAAGTATGCGATACGAAGGTTTCAAAAAAATTCTCCCATCTTCAACATGCACCCTTCACATGGACAAATTTTTGAAAAATACATTTTCCAAAAAAACTTTACTAAGTATTTAATTGAAATAACCACATGTTTATGATTTCGTCCATGACAATGTTTGCTCTTTCTCGAATTTAATGCCTTGACTTATTCACAGTAATTCTTTTATCACGTCATGCAGTAGTTTAAATTTCAGTTCTGAGTAAGTAAAAGTATATGTACATATACACACACACCAACCACTTTGAACTCTAGAGTAAATAGAGATTATGTGACCAGACACGTTCTGCCAGGGCAGCAGGAATTTTATTGTTTCCTCTCGCTCGAATTGGCCTATTCAAAGTAATTCTTTTATCACTTCATGTCAGTAGTTTACATTTCAGTTCAGAGTAATGTCCTGCGCCGTGGCGTAGCGGGCTAAGGCAGCATGTCTTGGTCCTTTGCCTCGGAAAGCGGCCCGGGTCCGATCCCACCCATGTGGTGGGGATTTTAGGTCCCGGATATAGGACCGGTACCCAATCAGCATCATGAGGAAAGTGAGGAGCTTACGCTTAAGCGGCCCTGGTCCCGGAAACCAACATTCCGGTTGGGAGATGCCGAGATGCTGAACCACATCTCCTTGTTGGCAGGCCTTGGCCCTCTAATGGCTGTCGTGCCATGGGGGGTACATACATACACACCAACCACTTTGAACTCTAGAGTAAATAGAGATTATGAACCATTCGTTAAAAAATATGTAATGTGACCAGACACGTTCTGCCAGGGAGCAGGAAATTTATTGTTTCCTCTCGCTCGAATTGAATTATTCAAAGTAATTCTTTTATCACGTCTTGTCAAACATTTACGTTTCAGTTCTGAGTAATTACAAATATACGTACACGCATACATGCCAAGCAATAATGATATTCATACAGTGCTTACGTCGCGATTTATTGTTATAATACAGGTAATAGTGCTTTATTTATTTGTATTAGAAAAACTATTTGAGCTAAAAATATGTGTTTATCATTGTTATGTTAGATATATTACCCTCTACCTTCCACATGGATCAGTTTCAGCAAACTCTGAAGTTTTGTCTTAGCGCGAATAGTATTTCATACAGATTGATTAGCTGGCGCTCGGCACACACCACTTAGCGGGAATGCAATACGACAACACCGCAGGACTCCGATTGGTTGCTCACCTTGTAGCACTCAAGGACAAACACCTTCCCATTTAAAACACATAATAATTAATTGTTACGGAATAACCCGAGAACCGGCGTTCATACTTATTAGATTTTTGTTGTTTGTAAACTGAAAGATTTTATTTAATTAAAGGCTTAGGTATTGTTAAAACATATATGTCAATTTTTTGTGATGTTAAACCTTTCTGAAATGTTTCTTGTTATTGAGCACAGATTTGTAATACTGATACTTCTCTGAAATAGGAAGTCGTTATTCGCTTGTTTCCTACTGTTTTGTAAAGATAATGGAATTTAAAATCCTTCAATTATCGACCAGAACTTAATACTAAATCATCAGTTAAAGCTTACTGTATTCTCATATTCCGATTTTACGTACAATGAAATATTTCTTTTTAAATTAAGATAGTTTTTGTATTCATGAATGTACAATATAATTGTGCCATTACCCGCGTCTGTAGTGTACTGGTGGCGTGTCTACTTCACGTCCAGAGTAGTCCAGAGTTTGAATCTCGGCCAGGGTGGGTAATCTGGTTAAGGCTTCTTTTCCGCAGTTTTCCCTTATCCTGAAAGATGAATGTCTGATAACTCTAAGCTCTATGGACCCTGGGCTCATTTGAACATAATTTTATTCATCGTCCGATATGACTTAACGTTGGAGGACGTTGATTTAAAGCGCTATGAGCAGTACTAGAGCTTTGTAATACACAAAGTGATTTAACAGTCCTATTACTGTCTGAAAGTAATAACTAAATATGAAATAAAACGTATTTTTTCAAATTATCTTCAATAATGGCCTGGGTAGCTCATTTGGTTAGGAGCTGGTCTACTGGCTATATTCAAACTGTTAAAAGTTAAGTATGTTGAATAATGAGTAGATAAATCCCGGGTCTTAAAGTACTTACATCATAGTAAGTTGCCATTAAGGTAGTTGTCTCATGTGTTTATGAGAACTCCTAAGTGGTTTACCAGAAAAACATGAGTCAGTTGGAGAATTTAATTTCATGTCGACACGTTGGCCGTGATAGCTCAAGGGTTAGAGCGGCTGGACGGAAACCAGAAGAAGAAACCGTGGTTCAAATCCCGGCTATGGCATTGAATTTTTTCAGTTTGACTCTATCTTTCCATAAATATGGGAATGCTTACACGATTTACAAGAAATAGTTAAAGCATGCTTTTATAAGAATAGTTAATTGAAGAATGGGTAGAGAAGACCATGTGACTCTAGTCTCCGAGGTCGCAGCTCAAATCCGGCGGATGGCGATGGATCTTTTCTAACGTAAAAATAGTTAGCGTAACTTCCTACGGCTGGGAAGTGAATGTGGTGGGCCCGTGTCGTAGACTTACGGCACATTAAAGAACCTCAAGCTTGATAAAGAGACCTTTGAGCAAAATCAGGCTGCCTTTCACTTCCAATGTAGAATGGGTAACTGAGAACCACAGCAGTTTTATAAAAGCTCAAAAATATGTCATGCGAATGTAACCAAGAATTTTTAAGGGGGCCTCAAAATGTGTATTTCTGATATAAATAATGTTTCGGTGAAATGGAATACTTTGATAAAGTAAAAGTACGTTAATACGATTTAGGTATATCAGTAATGTATGAGATAATGAAACGGTTGTGATGAGCAGACAACAGGAATCTAGCAATATTACACGGCAGGCCGGGAGAAGATATTAGATTTTACCTTAATTGCACTTTAGTTCCTGCCAGCCTTAATTCGATATCGTCTCCAGTCGGTGGAGAACGAGTAATTGATTGGAATAATTTGTTCTTATTCTTACATCAGCAGATTTTTTGTGTATCCTGCTGTTGCAGAATTTCTAAATTAAAATCTTCATCATTTCGAGAAACTGCGTCTATCAATCAGGATTTCTTTTAGCTGCAAACTTGTACACTCATTTTTAATCCTGCAAGGAAAGCGTAGTGTTTTATACTTGCGTTTGTTTTCTGTACTCAAAAGGCAACCTCGTTTCTACAGAAACAGATAGGTGCATAAAGTCATGATAAGATGCCCGAAAGAACTCAGGAGATAAAATTACAAACATACACAGAGCTCAGTATTAAGGTACGAGGATCGCATACAGTTTTATTCCCGTTGGGTCGGTAATTCTACGATTATTTTCGCATATTTCCCGAGTCGGTTTTACCTCCAGGTTACGGCGGTTGGTTTGTTTCGGCGTGTAGGACGGCTGGAACCTTCCTTCTTAGGAATCTCTCGTCCCCAGTGATCTCATTCTTACCAGCACATCCACCCTTGCATCCCTGTGTCATTCTGGAAGCACAAAGGGCCTATACTCCAATTACTCCAGGCCCCTCCGTTTGACTATCCTTGCTCATAATCACCCATCAAAAATTAGTAAATTGACCAAGTTTATCGCTGAAATTAGTGATGTAAAATATTACATTACTAATTACTTATACACTACACATAAATAATCAATTAATCGTTTCACACGATTAAATTCGTATAGTTCTAATTTTTATAAGGATATAAAATAGATACTTTGCTTTCTTTGTCTTCCCCTCTAAAGTGACTAGCTGCAGAAAAACATATTGTTTAATATAACTCCATCAAAAGATTGATGTTTTGCACTCGTGTCATTTTTTACTCTTGTACACATTATTTGTACAGCCGCGGATAGGTGCAAGGGAATATGGGGATATAGTGGACTTTAAGTGATAGTCAAATGTTTAAATATTTATCGATATGTGATGTCTTTGAAATTCCATACTCTTTTCATGGACAAGGGATAAAATAATTTGAGAAAAGCATGAGTATTTTGAGGTGCAAACCAGTAAGAAATAGTTAATTACAATAATTTTATTATATATATAAACTTTGTGCCTGCACGGTAAACTTTAGTTTATTTTTGAGGTCTAAAAGCTATCCAAAATAAAGACTTCAGAGCTTACTCATAGAAACTTCAACATATATTTTGACATTAAAATAATTGAAACATATGCTATTTAGATCAAAATAATTAGAGCTGTTTTTAGAAAATAATTTTATTTTTTCAAAAACTTTTTCCATATAAAAGATGGATTGCTGTGGGAGGTTTCTCTTGAAAACATTTGAATGCGTCCTTGGATAAATCTAAAGTTAAGGTTTGGTATTTAATACATTTTCAAGCACATAGTAGAAAAAGTAAAAATTGTGAAAATAAATAGTTACATTTGGGAAAAATGAAATGCTTTATAATTAAATTAATTAGTCTTAACTGGAAACTAACTTGAACAGGAATGTATAATTGTACTAACAGCACTGCTATATTTTCTCAGCTCAAACATTATTTTCACATTCCTTTCCCTAGTCTATATTGTATTTACTTTTCTGAACAAAGCTTGTTTTTCTATTGGAATTGGGATTGGAATTTTCATTACGGAGGGGATCGGTACGTAGGCTACCATGCTGGACCCATTGTTCCTATGCTCCCAAGTGGGGGCACCCCCGGGAGGAAGGATGAGGCGAAGGGGACAGAGGGCAGCCGACCCAAGGAGTCACGATAGTACAGAGGGCAGGGTCACTACAGTTTATTTAGATAGACTTTCTCCGAGAGGCCAGGACAACGAATCGGCTCCCCTGCAGCGGTACAGCAACGAGCCCAGCAGTCGAGCCCCAAACGTCCCTGGCTGGTGGTCCGAGCCCCAAACGTCCCTGGCTGGTGGTCCCGAAATGGCCCCAGCAGACGAGCGGAGACCGGCAACCGACCTCAAAGCACCGGGCTGAATGGCACCTGGGGTAGATGGTGTCTCAAACGATTTTCTTGGGGAACCAGGTCGAACCCCGTTGTATTGTAGACCTTCTACTTCTGCAGGGGGCTTCAGGGTTAATGACATATATCACCCATACTCGTGGGACAATTGAGCCTAACAAATTTAAACAGCCAGTGCGCTCCTTAGCTGGGAACTCAGATAGAACTACGGTAGGTCGGTATCATCCCGGTATCATCATATCATCCCGCCACGCACCGCCGAGACACCAGCTGACACTTCTACCCTGAAACAGACCACGAGATGAAAGATGAGATGAAATGGAGGGACAGGAAATTCGGGGGATGTAATTAACCTACCCAGCATTTGCCTAGCGATCCCAGGAAAACCCCCGAAAAAAGCCAAGGGTCAAGTATATCGCCCTTGTTTTTCTATTACTTTCATATTAATTTGGATGTAGTAAGTTTCGATCTTTTTTTTTTCTTTGTTTACTTTTTTTTATTCACCTGCCGCACAAAAGTTTTCGAAACTGATCTGGGAAATTAAGAGAGCTTTCAGGATGTACATGAGCTGGCAGCATCTGAGAAATGGCATTGTCACTTTACGTGTATATCATTGAAAGTGTGTAGTTGGCAATGAGTATAACATCGGAATTGAGGTACATTCCTGCAATAGGTGTACAGAATAAAGGAGAATCACTTCATATTGCACGGAAAAAATTTAAACCACATAACCTGAAATAAATATGAAATCATAACCTCCGCAATTGCGCCTTAAGTAGATCACCTTCAGGGTGAGATGTTGGTTGCACTGACCTGCCGGGGAGTTTCCAACTGGTAAAGTATAGGTACCATGCCATCTGCACTGTCGTGACTCCTTGGGATTGCCACCTCCTGTTTCCTCTCACCTCACCCTTCCTACCGGTGTGCCCCACTTGGGGACATAGGTACAACGGACCAAGTTGGACCTCCATGTCGAATCCTCCTCTGTAGCGTAGTCCAGTCCACTCCAGTCCAGGTAGATCACCTTAAAGTAAAGCGTATTTCGGAAGGTACGTTTATGAAAAAATATAAAGTTGGCATAAAACACGTAACCTGAAATAACAATGAAATCATAAGCTCCCGAAATTTTCAAGTGGGTGGATAGCCATAAAATGGAACTGACACTTCTATCCTGGAAGAAACCACCAGAAGAGAGATCATGTGAAATGATAATGGAGATGAAACGGAGGGACAGGAAATTCGGGGGCATTCAATTGGTGACCTGGCAAAACCCCAGAAGAAAACAGAGTGAGGTAGTTAGGCCCACGAGGACGAACTCGCACCTCCCCAATGCTCGCCACAGACGAAGCCACCTGAGCTTCCCCTTGGTATAAAATGGGAGCATATGTGGCAGGTGATGAGAACAGAATGCTTTAAACTTCGGATTTTACCGGAAAAAATTGCTGCAAAATACCGGCGACTTCAAGATTACTTTAAATGGTGATTTTCAGGAATACTTAAGAGTTAAAGAGAATGAGGACTAGAAAATCTGCACTTCCTAGCAATTTCTTGCAGAAATTATATAATATTATATCCCCTTTCTCACTTATTTACATTCGTTTTCATTGTGGTTGCTCTTTGCTAACTTTAGGGGAAAGTCACCCAGTATCGGATGGAACTATATCGGACAGTATCAGTTTCCGGATTTCGGTACTACGTCAGGAAATTAGCTCAGATAGTTAGACCTTCTAGAGGGAACTGGCTGAGTGGTTAGACCACTTGGCTCTCACCAAGGCGGCCCAGGCTCGATTCCAGGTGACTGCAAAGTGAGATTTGTGGTGGACAACACGACGCTGGGCGGGTTTTATCCGGGATCTCCGGTTTCCCCCGTCATATCATTCCACTGGTGCTCCATCTTCATCTCATGTAACACCAGTGTCACCGCCTGCGGTGCCGTATGTAACAAAAACCGTGCGTTTAACACTACACATTTTCTAGAGACAAGCCGGAAAGGGAGCATTGTGTGACTGTGAACAAACAATTGATCACGTACTTTCTGCCCACCACAAGAAGGCAATCGCGGAGTGAAGGGAAGAGGAGCTTGAACTGTTTATCTGCTCTGTTAGTGGGTCTGTTTACTCGAAATGAGTGTATGAGAGAGCATATGAGTTATCTATGCTACCAGATCTAATGCTCGTTTCAGTAATTGAAATGATAGGTATTTTGCATGGTGAGTTATGTGACAACCTAGCATCCATATTATATCCGGAAGGCGAACATAAACACAGCTTACGTTACACATTCCTCTACCTTGCCTTCTTGTGCTGGGCAGACTGTAAAAGAGAGGTTTCCTATATCTGACCTGCTTCCTGCTGTACGAAGATAATTTTCTGAACCGGATACTATAATACTGGTAAGTGAAATATACTTTTAACCCTCTTGCTGCAGCGCCGCTTAAGAGTTTCTGCCCTAAAACGCCCACCGTCGATGTAACAGACACCTATACCGAACGATGGCTGCCATCGTCGATCTAATCGATGCAATGTTTGTGAGGCTGTAAACCTATTTTTGAAATAACCTATAGGGATGCCTTTTACGATAGTGAAAAGAGCAAACCTTCTTCTTTCTAACGGCGTGTTTCTTGATCATTTAAAGAGATCTTTTGTTACTTGAAGAACGGTAATTCCAACCCTCACCAATATAGCTGTTCAGTTCTGTTTATAACTAAAAATGAACATGGCAAGTTATTTCCGCAATGTTTTTGAGTCTAGGAGTAATGATGAAAAAATTATTTCATATTAAGACGACTATAACATAGATACAAATACTCCGACAGTGAGGAAAGTGGCTAGAAATGCTTAACTTTACGAAGTAAGGTTTAACTTTTTAATTAATTTTTTATACTTTAATTTCTGATCCCATACGTATTTATTATAATTATTTTATATTTATATTCTGAGATACGTGGTATAATATTATAACTAGTATTGGAAAACAGCGACGATAGGTGAAGACTATGTATATATTCTTGTTGCAAAACACTCCCAAAGTCTTCGATGCTGGTGAGTTAAAATTTGCGTGTTTTAATATAACATAACACAGTTATTAAGATGTGTTTTTGTTGTTATAATTGAGCACATTTCATTTTTGTAGTGCTAAATATCATTCGCGTTCCTTCAAAAGGGATATGTAACATTTCATTTCAAATTACAATAACAAAATTACTACTCCTTGTTGTTATAGTTAAACATGCGCAGGACACATACACACACACACACACACACACACACACACACACACACACACACACACACACACACACACACACACACACACACACACACACACACACACAGACACACACAGATATATATATACACACATACACACACACACATATATAATTTACTATCTGATGATTCTGTTAGTTAATAGAGTGTTCAACAGAAATTAACTGTCAAAATTAACTTTTTTAATTTTTAATTTTGCTTTAAAATTACATTCGTTATAATTTTGTTTTCTAAAAGCTAACATTACCACACGTAGCACTTTTCACCACTGCCGACGTATTTAAACTTGGCATTTAAACAGGGAGGAGACACCGTCGATCTAATCGACGCTGGCAGCAAGAAGGTTAAGCATTGAAAATTATTTTATTTATTTTTATTTATAGGTTTTCCACTTTACAGCATTTCAACCTTTGTTCTTGCTTTCTAGAGATTCCTGTCGTTCCATTGTCCTTCCAGTCTTCTCTTCTTCATATGACTATATATTTCCTCGTAGCACGTTCTTCTGGCTCTTGCCCGTTTTCTTCTGCCTGGTACTTCGCACTTTAGGACCTGTTTGGGCCACCGTTCTTCAGGCATCCGTTGTACATGTCCATACCACTGTAGAGCTCTACTGTACATTCTGTCTATAACAGTTTCCAGTGCGTCAATTTCATGTCTGACATGCTCTAACCTTGATATCCTCACACTGCTTTGAAGTCCATCCATTTCTGTCGCTAATATTCTTTGCAGCATTGTTCCATTTATTGTCAAACTTTCGGAATCATATGTAAGTATACTTTCTTTTATTGTTTTAAAAATTTGTTGTTTAGTCTTTCTAGTCAGATTTCTATTCCATAAAAGACTTCCTTACTCAATTTAGCCTATTGATAATCTCTTTTTCACAAGTGCCATACTTATCTGTTATAGATCCTAGGCACTTAAATTGTTCGACACATTTAATTATTACATCATTTACTTGCAGATCTTCCGAATTTACTCCTATTACCAAATATTTAGTTTTAAAGATATTTATTTTTAATCCTCCTACTTCAAATGCACCTATTAATTTTCTAGTCATATATTCTATGTCATCTTTATCCTGTCCTATTGTAATCTGGTCATCTGCAAATAGTAAATTGTGCAAGAAGTGACTATTGATATTTAGTCCCATCCCCTGCATGACTTATTCCACTTTCTCAACGCCTTAAACAGTGTAGGTGACATGCCACAACCTTGTCTTAGTCCTTTTACTGTGGGGAATACTGCTGATACACGCATTCCCATCTTAACACTTGCCTTATATTCATACATTCTTTAAATAAAGTATATAAGGGATGAGAGAACGTAAGCTTTCACGGCCGGAGTCCATAATACAATTGGTTGTTTCCGGGCGGTTTTGCCGTGGTCTGTTGGAGTAAGAACTAAATGTTTCGTCCACAACTTTGGCTGCCAAACTCTCTGCAAGAAAGCTTCGACCGCGCCACTGATGATGTCTGCCGTAGTTGTGGACGAAACGTTTGGTTCTTACTCCAACAGACCACGGCAAAACAGCCCGGAAACAACCAATTGTATTATGTATATAAGGGACTTAGGTATTCCAAAGTTTTCCAATGCTTCCCAATGATTACAAATTATTTAAGTATATTAATATAAAAATATGGTTAAGGCATTGCTGTTGTTTACATTTGTTAGGTACAGTGACTTGTTCAGGTTTTATGTGTAATGCACCCAATACTGAAAAAGAATTCGGAACAGTTATCGACAAACATATTCGTGACCTTTTATCAATTCTTTTATTTCGTTTGTTTCAGACAAATATGGGGAGAAATAGAGGGAACTGGAAGTCGGAAACATGACGTTAACGATTGATGAAGTAATAGGGAGGAACTAAGCATTAGGGAAGCAAATGAGTAATTCTATTCCTTAAAAAGCACATTAGGAAACAAACTGAAATTAATTTCTTCAGGAAATGAAACAAAAGTTAAACCTGCCATCGATATAAATGAAAGCGTTTTTTTAGGAAGAAAAGATGATGCATTGAACAATAAAATAAAAATGTTAGACAGCCGTCTTATGCCACTGAAAAAAAATGAATTTCAGAAATTAGCAGCAAAATGTGAAGAACGATGCTTTTAAGTAAGCATTTTCTTGTTGTGGCATCTACCCCTTGAACCACAACATTTTCAGCTATTTCACTCAGAAAGAGTGAGAAAGGCACTGAGCTTTGAATATGAAAAAGCCGACTGCATCATTTGTGGCGAAAGTTTCATGAAGACTGGCTCCGGTGCCGCATATGCAAGTTTTGGGCTCAAAAAAACTGTGCCAAGTCTTGAAATGAAATGTGTAGTGTTTAACGCCCGCTTTTACTACATACGGCACCGCAGGCGGTGACACTGATGATACATGAGATGAAGATGGAACACCTGTGGAATGAGATGGCGGGGGAAACCGGAGGTCCCGGAGAAAACCCGCCCCAGCGCCGTCTTGTCCACCACAAACCTCAATTTGCGGTCGCCTGGGATCGAACCCGGGCTTCCTTGGTGAGAGCCAAGCGGTCTAATCATTGAGCCACGGCGCGGCCGTCCAAGTCTTGAAGGGGATCACTTTTATTATAAATGTGATATTTGTCTTAAAAAGTAATAGAAGAATACATTTAAATAACGAAGTGGTCTTATAATATTCAAACTGTCCGATATAGGGTGCCCTGTTTTCAAATTGGGGAAACTGTGAGATTTTTAAATGTTTAATTTTCTCTCCTGTCAGTACTTACTGTGGATAACATGTTTGGTACAATTAAACACCTACAAGACGTGTAACGTAACGTAACCCATGGCGTAACAGCCCTAAGTGGGCCTGAGCCTACCAACCCGACTGCCGGCCTCACGCCCACTTACGCACGGCAGAGGTGGGCGATCATTCAATCATACGGGGAGGAGATGTGGTCAGCCTCTCGGCATTCCCCAGCTGGAATGTTGGTTTCCGTGACCAGGGCCGCTTACCTATCATGAGCTCCTCACTTTCCTCACGATGCTGAGTGGGCACCGGTCCTATACCCGGGACCTAAAGTCCCCACCACATGTGTGGGATCGAACCCGGGCCGCTTTCCATGGCCAGGGACCAAGGCATGCTGCCTTAGCCCGCTACGCCACGGCGCAGGACTGCAAGACTTGTGCTCAATAATAATTTTTAATATTGACTGTACCCATTCCCACAGTCCTTATGGAACAAAAAGGGTTAAGTGACCGATACTGGGTATCCTCTCCTACTCTATGCTTTAGATCGCGCTTTCGTTTCATTACCCGTCTTCCTCTGTGTTTCCTAACTACCAACATCTTTGTCTATTACGAGGTGTAGTGTATTGTTTTGATGTAAAGTTGGCAGTGAGATTTCGCAGTTTCTAAGCACGTCTACGGCAGCAGTAGAGGATTTTTACGTCTGGATTTATAGAATAGTGATAATGAATGTTCATATGTGCACTTTGAGCCTGAAGTACCATAAGGTAATAAGGAGCATAACATCTCAGAATCGACGACGATGTGCCTTTGTCCCTTATGGTTCTTAGCATCCCGCATGCTTTAATAACATAAGTTTCTATTTTCAAAATACTTGACCAATTTCAGTATCCTATGACTCTGTGTCTGGGTACATGTTGAGATCGGCGTTGGTGACTCGTAAAACCGGCTCTCCCCCCTCTGCGGTTTTATACTCCACACTGGGGTTTCCAGGATCCTAACACCTCTGCAGTCCGGAAGGATTTCGGAATTCACTACCTTAAATCCAAATTGTTTATCGAGAAATGTTAAGGCTAGACTCAAAGTACTAGGTTGACTAATGGCGTGTTAAAGTGCACACAATAGATCACCCCAGTTATGAACACGTGCGAGCACATGCGTCACCCTGGATACAAATCAGATCAAGTAATCCACTCAAAGTGGTAAGAAGATTTGTATCTGTTAGACCTCAAGTGGATCACTAATCGTCTCTTTGTCAGTCGAGGGTTCGTGTGTCATCTTCTGAGTAGCTGATACTGAGATGTCACCGGAGGGCCTGAGTAAAACAAAAACCATTTTTGGAAAAATGTTTGTGTAGCTCTATCAAGACAGCGTAACTGAAAAATGAATAATCGGTTAAATACCAACCTTGACATTTAAGTTTAGCATCTTCCAAGCTTTCAATGAAATCCCTCTTCTCAAACCACTATTTACATAGAAAAAATGATTAATTCCAAAAGGCTATAATTTTGATTAAAATGTTTAAGTTATTTTTATAAAAAATGAAATGTGTATATTAAATTTTTTGGGAATATTCTCTTCATTCTGGATCATAACTGGTAAATAGTAAGAGATAGACAAAAACTTACTACACAAAAAATATAGATCTCGTTAAAATACACCTATATGCACTTTTTGTGTGGAGTTAACTATTTTCAAGGCATTTCTATTACTTTAAATTTTCAAATACATGTACTTTTCTCAAAAATAAATGCGTTATTCGGTTTTTGTGTGTCTTGACTACGCGAAGAGAGTGGAATTACAAAACCATCACCTAGCGGGACGAACCCGGGACCTTTGGCATACGAGCCCCGCATGTGACAGCGGAGATATCTCGCTCTCGTTCCGGTATAACATTTGACTCAGGAGAATTAATGGAGATGAATTATATATCTCTAATAAAAATTATTTTGTGGATGTTCTTAGAGAACTGCAAAAATCTTCTCTGACTCCCTGTCTTTTGTTTTTTATACTTTCTTTTTCTTTTTTTGCTTTTGGTATGTATGGTGTTCTCTTCCCCCATCTATATAACGCGATCCCATCCCAACAATATCGCCAGTAGCGCCCCGAGGTGACGGGATAATGAACTAGAAGATTGAGGTCGAAAGGGGACGAAACAGTTGAGAATCAATTCTGTTGAAAGCGCCTGCAGCGGCCGAAGCAGTTTTGCAGTTATGAAGGTGAAGTGGCTATTGTAACAACAACACCCCTGCACCCCTCTTTATCTTTAATAGGCGTTTCTCTCTCTTTCTCCTTCTCCTCCATTCTCTTTTTAGATTTGTGATATTGCTTCCCGATGTTTGTAAAAGAATGCTCAACAAAGCATGTCGAATAAATATTTATTTTATTACGTTCACAAAGACACATGGAGGACCGCAACTAGAAACGTATCTCAGATTTGGGCAACATCTTGCTTGATGTGACTCATACGATGTTTGAGTACTAGATTATTTATGAATGTGTAAAAAAGCGGCCAAAATAATGGATCACATCATTCTTTGATAATACCTCCCAGGGGCAGCTCCGTGGTTAGTGCATGGCAATGCCTTAAATGGGGAAAGGAGTACGTAGTTTAAATCGTTTATATACTCGTATACTCTTTTGTATACTATTCTTTAAGATGCAATGTAATGTCTTTACTAACAACAGAAAATCGCAAAAGCTGAAGGAAGGAGCACTATTATATGACAGTTGTAAGGATCCGTGTCATTCGAAATGCATATGTGGAAGACAATGTATGTTGCTCAGAAATAAACTATTATCGCTAGTTTACAGTGTAAACGTTAACGAAAAATTTGTGGATTATTGTATACATTCTTCATTTCTCGTTGTTCATCCTTAAAATTGTATTAACTATTGTTTTCGAATAATGTTGCAGCATTGCCAGCAGACGGCAATTAAAAGAGAAGTTTAAAAAACTGAAACTTTTGAATGCACGAATATTGCGATGTGATATTTTTCTTGATTTAGCCAACACGATCAAAGCAGGTTTTGTTAAATAGCCTCGTTTTCTAAATTAGCGTTAAAAGACTAAGTGAAACTGAAATACACAGGAAGTTTCATACATAAATAGAGAACAAAATAACGACTGCTAACCGCATAACAGTTCGGTAGAACACTTACATGAAAAATTAATGGTGCTGTGGATTTGAAATCAGAAATGCTTTATTTTATTTTCCATGAGTTTTGTTTGCTGACGATAACCACAGGTCAGAAATGGTGCGATGGATTTAGTCCATGCATGTACAAACATTGAAGTACCTATGTTACTGCAGCAAGTTGATATGTTGCTCGGTAATCTTATTTGTAAATTTCACGATAGCTCAAGTGTGTTGAACTTCCGTATCCGACGGACGTGTTTAGTTCTGCGTGTATATTGTAGATGGCGCTCAGTGCCAATCGCTGTGGAGTGAAAGAAGTCACATTATGGCGTTAGTGTATATATTGCTTCATATAACTGAGCAAAAGCTTTGCTAATTTAAAGCAATCCCCTCTCCCCAAAACACTGGACTGTTGTTTGTTTTGGTGCAGTTTCTACTTTAATTTTATATGTTGACGGAGGCGGGTTGAATATTCCTTTAATACGGAAGCATTTTTAAGTGTAGTGTGTTCTTTTCCGATATTTACATATCTTAATTAAATGGACACATTCCCTTGATATCATCATTAGATTTTTAAGATGTTACACTGAAAATTTGATTTTCAAAAGTTTTTAACCAAATTTTAAATTTGTCTTATACAATTATTAGATTTATTAAATTTTCTAGCTGAACTTTATCATCCGTTCCCAAATATTAGGCGATGCAATTTTAAAAGAACCCCGATTTTCAATTGTATGTCATTTAGTTTAGCAAATTTTTCACATATTTTTGTTCTGTTAATGTTAATTGAAATAATGTTTTAATTCTGTTATTTCAAAATTATAGATTTTTTAATTTTACATAGGTTAAAAGAGAAAATGATATGAAAGTCGCACTTTTTATCAGCGTAAGTACTGCCTCTTTCATTATTACCTTACCGAAGTTCCTTCGTTGCCACACCTAAAGTTAGTTTTGCGATGTAAGTTACAAACTTTCACTCTATGACTTCTAAGAATTTCTTGTTTGTTGATAGATTTGCTCACGTTTCTTACATTATGCACTCATTTTAACATAAGGAAATCATTTATTACAATTATTAAACTGTCAATTATTATCTCCATGTCATTATTTATAAAACTGCTGATCTTACCAGTCCACGTACTGTACAAAACAGCGCGTATTTATTGAGTTAAATTTGGCACTAAAGGTGCATTCATAATATCTTTATTCATTTGAAGAGCCAAATATAAGAAATGTGAATGCTTTAAACCTTCTTTATCGGTTGAATGGAATCAGAGAAGGTCTTAAAAAATTTAGTCAACATCTTTAGAACTAGGGAGAGTTTGAAAAAGCATATTAAAGAAATATCAGTATCTCAGAACTATTAATTGTATGGAGATGAAAATTTAATATTCTATCACTCACTCTCCCCGTTAAAAACAGGTCTAATATGCACGCTTCAATAATAAATACCAGTTTATAGGATTGATGAAGTAAAAGATTGCAAATCGCCATTTATTGTTTAAAATATTTCAGAAATGAAAATTTGCTCGAATTACATATGTGAAATACTGAAACTTCTTATTAATACATTTAGGGGCATTTATAAATGTTACCCTCTCTCTCTCTCTCTCTCTCTCTGTAATACTATTTCTGCGTTTCCTAGTTGCATGCATTACAACAAGAACGAACGTTTTTCACTGCCTCTTTACATAAAGCCCAATATATTTATAGACTTTATTTATGATAATATTGAGAAACATATTTTAATAAAAATCATAACACCAGTGTTAAGTAAATATTCATAATAATGTTTGTCCTACACAAAGGGCTGCTTAGCACAAATAGAAATCACCATGAATATATTTGGTTTCAAAGTCGTCTTAAATACGAAATATGATTTACATTTTTTGTGTCACATTCAAGGTTTAATTTTATAAAAATGTTCAAGTTCAGAGAACCTGAAAAGGTGTATTTTCTGTGATTTTTTTTTATAAAATATTTTAATAGAGTGCGAGACAACATGTAGGGAGAGAGGTAAGCGTAGCATGACCTCTAAGACTTATTGAGCTTTCCAAGTTACTGCTTGTACATGGCTATTGTAAAATGAGTAAAAGAAGTATTACAGGAGTGTGGTTTGTCTTTATAATGTGACATAAACTACAAGAACTTCATCTTAACTCTTTTATTTGTCACTAATCTCGTTAGCCTAATGCCAACTTACACTGACCTTCTCTTTTACACAAATACACAGCGTAAACACGTCCTTTAATGTTCTTTTATGTCTCTGAACGTGATCCGTTTGTAATTTCTCCGTCGTACACAAAACGTTTCCCCTTTACATTCCCTACTTGCTGACTGATTCAACTACGATGTTAACTGGTCAACCCTTCTCTGTATTGCACACACCACGGAGGTGTAACATACTGCGCTGTACACACTGCCTTTAGACTCCTCACTACGGAGTTGGAACGTACTGCACTATATGCAAACCAACACACTTATCTGCCCTGGACAGTGTACTGCACTGACTCAGCTGGGCTTGACTGTAAGGTTTACATCAACTCTTACACATTGGGACATGTTTCTGGAAGTAGAATACTCTCGAGATCCGTTATTCGAACGCTAGAGGTCAAATCCTCATAGTAACAATGTGGCTTTACTTCCGGCGTCCTGACATTAGCTAGTAGCAATCCTGAAATGTGTGGCTTTGTGCTTCTCTGGCCGGCAAACAACAATAGTGTGTAATGGTTTGACTGGCAATTTCTCCGCAGTAGGAGAATTTCTCCACCTTCGCCGTAACCATATACAGGATTGTTGTAATTTAACTTGCACTACTTGAGAGGATGCCCACAAAAAACCAGTGATCCTAGGCAATGGAACTTGTGGAAGCATTAGTAAGGGCATGCGGAAGAGAAATAACGAATAAGCAGTTGGTTCAGACGACTCAGCATGACCGAGATACGAACTCGGGATTTCTTGAACGTGAGGCAGACACCATCGACGCTACAGTGGTTGTTCATGTGTTAGTACTCTCTAAATAAACCCTAGTAACCTCATAGTCAGAAGCCACATTGGTTCAAATTTGGTGATCTTGGTGGCCACACAGTTTGGAACGATCAGCCATTGATTCTGTGTTCACCATATGTGTTAGTACCCACATAAATGTGATATGACGCTCCATCTGCATGTAAGTAGTTCAATAGGGTACCATGAAGTCAACACACAACTCATTCACTGCATGAAGATCGTGCTTGGATCCAGCATTTACAGCCATGGAAAATGTAAGTTCAACAATTTCTCGTTTTCTCGCATGAGCAATTCCCAAATTACCAAGGAGAGATTAAAAGGTCAATTTTTGGGTTAACATGACGTTTTATGTCTTTAGAGTTATATAATTATTATTTCACATTTTCTAAAACTTTGATATATATTAGTGTTAGAAGCTCATTACAAATATATATTCACTATATTTTTTAAAATTATGCTGCATCGGGCCCTCGTTTTTATAATTTCAGAAAAAAAATCATAGTTTTTGAACCTATTGAGTTAAAAATATGAAATTTAACTCATTTATAGTGAAATATATGCTGCGGCGATTGGTATCACTATTGCTAAGATGGACGATGCCTGTGCGAAGGAAAAATAGTAAACATTGGAATTTTAAAAACAGTTTTTCTTTAATTGTTGCTTTCATTTTAATATTCAATAAAATACATATTATGTTACAAAGGTACAGTTTTCTCAAAATATATGAAAGATAAATATCTAAAATTTTCAACAAATGTCAATACACGATGACAGAGTTGTGGATCTACTTTTGTGTTGATCACTGAAATATTTTTAAATTGCTTTTTTTAGTATACTAAATTTAAGTAAACGTTGTTGTAGAAAAAATTCTAACATTAAGAAGAATGGGCGTTATATAAAAAACTAGATGCACATAGTTACAAACATTGCCTGAAACAGTTGTAAAAATTTCACTTTGATATCGTAGTAGTTCCAGAGGAAAGTGCACCTTAAGTTAGTAATTTTAACATTTGCTGGATAGGGCTTTTAATCTCCCCTTAATTCGAACTTTCGAATAATGTTCATCAAACCCTGATGCGGAAAGAATACTTCTTCTATCTCGTAGAGATGCTTTGATACAACAGCTTTACTACTAAAAAGGTCTTGTCGAGACTCATGTTGACTGTCTACAGCTGTAATGCACACTCATGCTTGTATTTCAACCCTACGTCACCACAGTAGTACCAGATCCTAATAGCAAGTCATGCCATTAACTCTAATGACAATACAGCACATAGTCTGATCATCACACCAGTAATCTATATGTTAAGTAGCGTTTCTTTACATGTCTAAAGTAGCCTAATATTAATTATAACCACCCTGTATATAGTCAGTTTATATGTACGTATACGTATGAATATATAGTCTCCAAAGAGTTGTGAGAGTTTCAATTATATCTGTGTTTTGTGTAATATATTTAAATGTCCATATAAGGCAAGGCCATTGGGTAAATGCTGAATCGTTTGAAGCCAACCGCCGAGTGTTTGGGGATATAGAATTAAACTGCTTCTGAAACTTATTGAATGTTATTGTAACTATTGAATGGAATCCGCTAGCTTCTAATGTACCGTATCAATTGGAAATTTCCCCTGTCGCGATCACATATCGGCATAATGCAAGCATATTTTTATTTCTTCAATTTACGTCTTTCAACGTTAATTCATATCGGTCGCTGAATGAAATGATGCTCAAATGAGTCCAGGATACATGGAGTTTAAAGTTGTCATTCATCTTTCAGGATAAAAGAAAACCCCGAAAAAATCTTATCCAGATAACTCGTCCTGACCGAGATTCGAACTCGGGATCTCTTGAAGTAGCAATCGGTTTCTTATTCACAAGAGCGACAAATCATCGTATTTACTATAGATGAATGAAATTCCTGTATTTCCTTAAGTGGATCATAGGCCTTCTCAACCGCACGACCTCGAGGCCCGTAGGCAACGGGTTGAGGATCAGAGGTTTCCTGAACAGAGATATTTCGGGATGAACGATCAGCCCAACGCCAAAAGTGAAAGTACGAGAGGGATGAGGTGATGGAAAAATGATGATGGAGCAATCGGTGGAATGCTGGCGGGGGAAACCGGAGAACTCGGAGAAAACCCGCCCCAGCGCCATGTTGTCCAGCCCAAATCTCACTTTGCGGTCGTCTGGGATCGAACCCTGGTGAGAATTAAGCGGTCTAACCACTCAGCCATGGCACTTAGTTATTTACCATGACCTAGAATAGATTTGTTTTCATAAAATCAATCTTAGCAATCAATAATTCTGATATCAATTTTATTGGTGACATAGGCCTGTATCAGATTTGCTAGCATATCACAGTTTTATAAGGCAGTACACACACTCAGTTACAGCAATCAAGAGACAGTAGCTCTCTTTGTATGTAGGTTACAGCGATTGTACAGGAAGTTTGTGCAGATAAAATGACACCCCAGATTTACATTTTAAGAAAAGATGCCCCAATTGTGTATCTAGAGAAATAATAGAATGTTTGAATTTATACGGGAAGGAAGCGTTGCTATTGGAAATACACAAAGACCTCGCTCGGTTCTTGCTCTCCGCCATTCTCCCATTTTCTCAGTGGATGCGATCTTCTTCTCCTTAGCCAGTACTTCCTTCTTCGTCCGCCCTCTGGTTATATGCGCTCCATATTGCAAAACCCCTTGCCTCTGCTGCCATGTTCTCTAAAACACACGTTTGCATTGTATAAATAATGTGGGGTCAGTTTCTTGGCGGGATGCCCTGTTCCCTTATGCCCTTTAGCCCTATACCATAGGGAGCGTAAAACCGCCTGGTCAATTCTTGGCTCCATGCCTTGCTTACAAGGTTACTTTTTTGTCTTAAGGAGAAATGAACAACCGCTTTTGGTCGTCTTTTTTTCGGTGTTAACTTTGCTGGCAAGAAGCGCAATTTTCCTTTTAATCCGCAAACGTTGTCAAGGGGTGATTTATACAAGATTCTCTCCGCGCTAAAAGTGCGGGTTTTCGAGATTTGCTGCTGTGGATTCAACATTAAAATGAGATAAGCAGAGTTTCCATTCGCCTTTCTTCTAAGAATTGGACAAACCACAGTATGTAGGGCATTCAGAAATGTTGCTTTTTAATCTGTCTGTCGATTATGCGCCATTCAGGTCTCGCCGGAAATATGTACACGTATTAAGGCTCTACGTGATGTGTTGTATTCACACTACTTTCTCTACTCATTGTTTTAGAAATATCCTTATATCTGGAGAGCAACTGGGGGCAAGCCATAAGATTGTGGTTCAAATCCCAGCTGCTGCATTCAGTTTTTGTCTCATTTGATATTAGAAATTATGGATCAGATAAGCAAGTTGAGACATAAGAAAATTAATATAAATACGAGGGCTGTTCAATAAAGAATAATCACAATTTTTTTTTTTTGAAAGCGTACCTTACTCCTCCTCATAATTGTGATGGTCCTTCTCAAAATAGTCTCCCCTGAATGCGATGCACTTGTCCCAGCGCTTCTGCCAGTCTTCAAAGACATGCTGAAAACAATTTTTGAGAGATCCTTCAAAATCACCTTCGCAGCCTTCACCACTGCTTCTGATGATGGAAAATGCATCCCACGAAGGTATTTCTTCAAGTTAGGGAATAGAAAAAGTCACATGGGACTAAATCCGGACTATAGGGAGGGTGAGGGATGCACTTGACGTTTAATTTTGCAGGATATTCTGCAACAACATTGGCAATATGCAGCCATCTTGGAACCCATCGCGCACAAACACGTCTCATGTGTAATGTTTTTGTCAAAAACGTGTGGGTGGTACCCAATGAAATGTTCAGTATTTCAGAAAGTGATCTTAAGGTAATTCGTTGATCCTCTCTCACAAAGGCAGCAGCAGTGTTGATGTTTTCTTCCGTAAGAGCAGTAAATGGAGCACTGGGTCCACCTTCCTTTGAAATTCATTGTCTCCGCTCTTTAAACATTTTAAACCACCTTCGAGCTGTGTGCGCTGATGACCTCTGCAGTTGAGCGCCCTTATACTCATCATCATCATCATCATCATCATCATCATCATCATCATCATCATCATCATCATCATCATCATCATCATCATCATCATCATCATCATCATCATCATCATCATCATCATCATCATCATCATCATCATCATCATCATCATCATCATCATCAGCATCATCATCATCATCATCATCATCATCATCATCATCATCATCATCATCATCATCATCATCATCATCATCATCATCATCATCATCATCGAGCTGTGCTGTAGGGAAGAACAGACTCTCCATAGGCCTCCTGTAATGTTTTCTTGGCCTCAACTGAATATTTGTTGAGACGAAAGCAGAACTTCAAAGACGCATATTGTTCCTCGCATGTTACGTCCATTGCAGCGGTAGGCGATACTGAACATGTCTGAACTTGCCTGGTTCTCACAGGCGGGAATCAAGAGTACGAACAATGAAACTACTATTTCGTGTTTGTTTCACATTAAGCTAACAGAATATGATAAAATTGAATTTTAGTGTGAAAAGTTATGACCGTAAAAAAATTATGATCATTCTTTATTGAACAGCCCTCGTATTTTCTGCATTTGTATTAAATGTTAAAGGGTTTTACGTTTGGCAGTTAAATGAGTAAAGTTTAGTTCGAGGTAAGGGGATATTAAGTAAGATAATTAATGCGGGCTAGTTTCAAGTAAATGAGGAGAAATAAGTAGGTTATGAATACATAGAGTCAATCTGACAAATTCAATGCCTTGACATTTTCAGGTTGACTCTATCTATTCAAAACCTTAGCCTATATACCGCTAGTGTGAAGAAATGATTAAATTCCATCAATCGACTTAAATAGGTAGGTTATATTAGTGAGAGCAAAGTTATTATCTAAAGTTGCCAGATTAGGTATGGTAGGCTAGCTTGGAATTCATGGAATATGTGAGAATATTTCTTACAAATTTATACAGAGAGTTTAGGATAAAACGCAGAAAATTTCAGTAAAGTAGAAATGAAGTGACAACCTTGTATTAGAAGCTAGTAGTGGGGGTCTACCGTCATTAGCAAAAGGGGAGATTGTTAGGGGAATTTTGATAGCTGAGTAGGACATTCTGGACAGAATCTTGAACACTTTTGGACTAGTCCCCGAGGAGGCAAGATGAAGCTGAATGAGGCATTGTTTCTTGCCTCAATGACAGAATCATGTACTGTTGCGCAGTATAAGATTCAAATACGTCAACTCCGGATACTTAAATATTAGTTTCCATTGGTCGAAAACTTCTCGATTTAAGTGAATACTTAAAAAGTTATAAAACGTTTCAAACTTAGATTTCGGTGTCATCCTTACTTTTATTACACACTCACGCATACCCTGAAATAGGACTCTGCTCGAGATTTAAGCTCAAAATTAGCACAGCATCATCCTGAGGCAGAATAGATCAGTTTCAAATTGGCGATACATCGTGAAGCAGGATAATACTATTTCACTTTTGAACTTGCCAACCTTATTCTACACACAGGTAGTGCTTCCCCCCCCCCCCTTAATTTACATTAACTCATCTCGGACAAGCAATTGAATGAATGAAATGATGCTCGAATGAGCCTAGGGTCCATAGAGCTTAGAGTTACCCAACATTAACTTTTCAGAATAAGGGAAAAGTTTACCTAGATAACTCACACTGACCGAGATTCGAACTCGAATCCTCTTGATCGTGAAGCATACACGCTACCACCACGCTACAGAGGCGAGCACAGACTGATACAGTACTTAGTAGCTGTTCTCATTTCTATTTCATGTTAATCGAGATGGACATGCTTATTTCGTTATAGGCATGTATATTTACTGAAAGACAAACCTTCTAAGAGCTGGTCACTCTGTGATGGCTTTGAAATTCTTTCTATTTGCATGACCAAGGGATAAAAAGCGAATGACTTCCTATTTGAGGAAAATATTTGAAAGTACGTACTTATAAGTATGTATTTGAGGGTTAAAATCAGTAACAAGGAATATCTTGGAAATGGTTAGGTCTCTAAACGAACGTTACTTTAATCAAACTAAGCAGAAAATTTTGTCTATCAGATACGGTTCTAAATGATTTAAAATTTGGATTAAATCCAAAAATAGTTTAAATTTTACAATAATTATTAAATTAAGTAAAACCACCAAAAACAGTTATACAAAGGTCAGAAGGTTCAGAAAGAAGTGGACTTCCAACGTTATTTCCAGAAAATTCTATATGAACATTTTATTTGTAATGAAAATATCTTACGAGTAAAATTAACATTTTAATCAAGATCTAAGTACATCAGAAAAAATGAAAATTTTCATTCAACATTGAAAACAACGCGAGTATCCAACTACTGACTAGGAAATACCATGAAAAAAATTCCAGGAACTCTCGAATGGGAGTTTCAAGTAACCGCGGGGGTATTTAGCCACCTAACGTCCTTGGTAGCGTGGTGGTAGTATGTCTGCCTCACGTTCAAGAGGTCCCGAGTTCGAATCTACGTCAGAGTGGGTTACCTGGATAAGGTTTTTCCGGGGTTTTCCCTTATCCTGAAAGACGAATGTCGGGTAACTCTAAGCTCCATGGACCCCGGGCTCATTTGAGCATCATTTCATTCATCGTACGATATGACTTAACGTTGGAGGACGTAAAAAAAACCTAACGTCCAAAGTCTACCTACTATTAGGTTAGCTCATTTCATATATTTTCAAATGCTTCTGTATGACATATAATAGCATACGTTAACTTTCGAAAGCAATTTGTTAATAACTATGTGGATTAAGAACTAATCATTTGCATCATGAAAGAAAAAAGTGGTGTGAATAACTTTGTTTCCTCTCCTGAGCAAAGTATTTGTATTTACTCTGAAATTTGAAATTGGCCTACACAATCACGAAGGTGCTGCGCTAATTGGCAGGCGTGAAACATCTCCTTTGCAGTTTTTCTCTCAAAAAACATTTCCTTCCCACCACACGACTGTAATTGCCATTCTCACAGTTAATGCGGAAATCTACAACCCAAACCGCTTATCTTCTCAATTTTCTAGGTAATCTAATACGGAAACCCTTTTGCATGTCATTTTGCAGACCGTTTTCCTATCTTCTTCCTGACACATGCCTTTAAGCGATTTCCCAGAAGTAGAATACATCCCTTGCTAAAAAGATGATGATCCATTTTTAGCTGCAGAAACAACTGCCGTGCTTTCCTTAACCGCCACACCCTTCTTCTGGCACTAGTGTTGCTATCAAGGAGTGAACGCTATAGTCAAATACTGGTTTGGTTGTAATCCAAAATAATGATTAATATTTTGAGTAAATTTGATGCGCTACACCCACATGACTTTTTCTATGCACTCCTGTAAAACTATCCTTACAAACACTTATTCTATATGGAAATAAATTGTTCTTGCCCCCTAGCCCTGTGTAGGATAAGGTTTGGAAAGGCAGAACCAGACTGAAAAGTTAGTTTTCATTAATTGACCTACATAGTGGTCTGAACTGTAAAGCCTGGAACATAAGTCCTTACAGCATAGTAAGTCGCAAAGGTAGTGTTATCCTAGTATTTATCAGGAAAAATGCGATTTATCTGGAGAATGTAATATAATGCTGGCAGTTGCCATGGTAGCTCAGTGGTTAGAACAACCGGACGGAAACCGGAGATCCGTGATTCAAATCACGGCGATGGAATCGAATTTTTCAATCTGAATCTCTCGTTCCAAAATTGTTATTTATATTTATCGATGATATTTTACATGAGAATTAGTAGAAAAAGGGATGTGAGCGAAACGCATACGAGTTTGTATGCAGTAAGGTTGTGTTTATGTCTTTTGGTTTACTAGTTACAAACTTATAGTATTAAAGTCACTGAGCTAGGTGAATTTTTTTACTTTATACGTCATCCCTTAGTTGGTGAATACAGTTTATATGGTCCAGCCAACACTTCATTGTGTCACAGTGTGTTGCTAGTGGGTAACACTATGAACATTTTTCGAAAATGTTGATTTTCTCCAACAAGTTTTTATAATATTTGATTAAAATACCATATTTTTAAGATATTTTCTTGACAAATTAAACGTTAGTTTTGAATGCTCTGGTAATTACCTAAGAAGTGCCTTAAATGTGAAAGACTTTTGTACAACTGATAAATCGTAAAGAACAGACATGATCATATACCTTTTTTGGAGGGAGAGATCCACTTTAGAGATATTTCTTGTCACTCGTGTGAAATTTCCATTACTTATACTTTTTTAAAGGAAAGTCCTTGTTCGTGTTTTATCTCTTGGCCATACAAAGAGAATGTAATTTTAAAGGCATCACATATCGAATAACTGCTTAAAACATTTGCTATCACTTAAAATCTACGGTATTCCCTTGTATCTAGCAATAAGATAATGTTTATCTTAACATAAACTAGATAGATGAGTAAGCATTTGTAAGAATGGTTTGTACAAGAGTTTCAATTTCTTTCTAGAAATTCTTGCGTTGTTGTTTAAATATTTTATTATTTTATATACCCATTCAAAAGTCTCCGAGAGTAATGGCTAGAAGTGTTACTGCGATAAAATTTCCGAAGGCCGTTTTTGAACGTATATTTATTTGTGCGAGAGATTTACTAACGTGGACCATTGCAAGGAAGGATGTGAAATAAAAAGTGGAAAGAGAATGGGGCATTGATAGCAGTCCACGACAGTTGCCTAAAACCTATAGAATACTACGTCAATGATAGCGTGTATACGACTCTCAGGATATAACGTCAATTTCGATGCAATGTTTTGCCAAATATAACAATAAAATAATATTAGTCGTGGGGAAATCCTTGGAAAAAAGTATCAGGGGTAGTTGGGGAGGAGGGAGCGGCCTTCGGTATAGAGAACGGAAGCCAGCATCAATTCTAATGCAGTGTTTTGTATGCATCATTGATTCCCTGATTTAGTTAGGCTCGCTAGCTCTCGCGAGCGAAACCCTTATCGCATATTCTGGTCATAAAATACTAACGCACACGTTAATATGGAAATAATGGGTGCAAGAAAGAGTGGGGAGTTTTTGTGTGGTTACATCTACTGCGATTTGTAATATGTGCTGCCATCTTGTGGTTCTTCTTGGAGTACTGCTTAAGGTATTATTGCCATTTCAGAAACACAATTCTTGCTATGTATATATTTTGCTTTCTATACTACCTATAGCACATATCCGATTTTATTAGAAATGCATGTTTCGAAACCCCCTTAATCCAAAAGATCCATTTTTACTTTCTTAAACACATAGTAGCTGGATAGAAATAATATGTAGTGAGTCAAACGTTATTGAAATAAGTTCTATGCACAGATCTTAATTTTATGTGAAGTAACTTTGTCTATCCCTTAGGTTTACCTGGCCGCGCCGTGGCTCAGTGGTTAGACCGCTTGGCTCTCACCAAGGTTCGATCCCAGACGACCGCAAAGTGAGATTTGTAGTGAACAACACGGCGCTGGGGCGGGTTTTCTCCGGGACCTCCGGTTCCCCCCGCCATCTCATTCCACCGGTGCTCCATCTTCATCTCATGTATCATCAGTGTCACCGCCTGCGGTGCCGTATGTAGTAAAAGCGGGCGTTAAACACTACACATTTCATTTCATTTCTTAGATTTACCAATTACATAAAAGATACATTTTTTTCTAAATGAGGGTTTTAATGGCTATTTTCAGAAAATTGTTAATATACATTTTATCTTTCAGTTAAATATTTTGAACGCTTTACTTTAATCAAATTATGTTGGGATTGTGTAGAAAATATCTCACGCATATCCAAACAGTTTACCATTCCACTTTTTAAAATCGATATATTATGGAATACAAATGCTCTTAAATATTCTTGGATTGAAATAAACATACACAGACACTCAAATTATATTGAGATTTCGTTAATTTCAATTAGCTTACATTGAGATGTTCTATTAAATAAGTAATTTTGCACACACAAATCCTATGACTATTTAGTAAGCAAACAATCAAGTGGTCATCTTACGGTCGGAGAGTTTGGCCACCCCCACCCTGTACTCCTTATCTGAGACTGGAGGACTCAGCGACCGGGCGAAAAAGGTGCCCTCTGCATAGAAGAAACGCCCTAGGGATTTGGTAGGAAAACCACAATATAGAATATTCCATTTTTATGTTGCCAATTTTCTCTTACACTTCCATATAAATTGATTTCAGATTTAAAGCAATATTCAGATTTAAGGGGTTAGAAATAGCGTATTAATTGCTGCCTTTGGCACTTGGCTAACCACGTAACTACGTTTTGCTTCTATTCTTCCTTGCAACCGCTACGCTTCCGGCAAATCTATTTAATAGGTTGTCTAAGTGACAAGATTGCCTCTGTCAGTGTTTTGTCTTCTCAAACTGGAGTCTCCAATCACTGTAATATCTAAAATAGATTTTCCAGCCCAAAAATAAATGAATATTCTCGGTTTTCTCCAATAATATGTTTACGTATAATTTCACATAGTGTCTCATAAATAATGACTGTTTTTTAATTGCATATGTACTTTTTTATTTTTGACTATGCTGTTTAAAGGGTATTATAATTATTCTGTCGTATTGCAATACTGAAGCATAATTTTATTTTTAATTTACGTCCTTACACGTTAAGTCATATCAGAATGAAATGATGCTCAAATGTGCCCAGGGTTCATGGAGCTTAGTTACCAGACTTTAATCTTTTAATATAAGGGAAAACCTCGGAAAACCTTATCCAGGTAACTCATCATGACGGAGATACAAACTCGGGACTTCTTGAACTGAACTGCTGCAGTGGTTCGAAGGATATGTGTAGCTGAAGGTGAAGGAATAACCTTGGCAAAATCATGGTTTCAATATTCCAATAATGGAAACAAAAATATTAAAGATTTACAATGTTCTGGAAAACCTAAGTTATATAATTCATGCAGAGTTTTATAAGAAAATCCAGAGACTAGCGCTCGGAGCCTGTGAGAAATTGAAATCGGTGCTTCAATAGTTATCGTATATATTCTCATATTAGGACACTTCTCTCGCAGTAGGACTGTGAGACCTTATATAACTCAAAGAACAAAGGATGCAATTCAGGAACTGGAAGAAATGGAATTCCTTAGCATGCAACATATTAGCCCTCATCTTGTACAATCTGATTACCATCTGCTTAGATCCATGACCAAATTTTCTAAGTGAAAGAAATCTAGTGTCTTTATTCTGTTGTCATTCACTAACATAATTTCATTCGATTTATACTGTCACTTCAGACCACTCAGTTTTATCTTTCGTTTCAAGTTCAGTTCTCATCTCGCTTTGCTATTTCTTTTTCGGAGCGGATTCGGCACTGCGACTAGTCTTGATCTATTGTACCTATACCCCCAGCGAGGCATCCCCGGGAGGAAGGATGAGGCGAGAGAAGACAGAAGGTGGCCGTCCCAAGGAAACACAACAGTGCAGAGGGCAGGGTTTCGACTTAGATGGAAATCTCTTACGACAGGCCAGGAAAATAGAGATACCTCGTACTGTGGTACGGAGACGATCTAAGCAATCGGTTCGGAGACTGGCAATCGACCTATCGGAGGAGAAAGCTGTTTAATCAGAACATATCATCCTGCCATGCAACGCCGAGACACCCGCCGACATTTCTACCCTGAAAGAGACCATCAGATGAGCGATGAAATGGAGGACAGGAAGTTCGAGAGATGTAATTAACCTACCCAGCATTCGCCTAGCGACCCGGGAAACCCCCGAAAGAACCCATGGTCAGGTAGATCGGCCACGGGAATCGACCCGGCCCTCCTTAATGCGGGCCACAGACGAAGCAACCTGAGCCATCGCGCTCGGTTGTCACTTTGTTATAGTTCAGTTTCACTCCTGCTTCACTAATGTTGTTGCGTATAGGATTACGTAATATATTAAATGAGAGCATTTCTGCTTGTGTATCCTTTATTTTTCTCAAATACACCAAGAGACCAATCAATAACAACAAAACACTACACTAATATTTGAATCCTTCTAAGGAAATAAAAGACTGCTCGTAGTATTTGAGGGCTAGGACTAGCAGAACCAGAAATGTGATTTAGTTCACTTTTCCCTGTCACCTCAGTATTTGATTTAGTTCAGTTTTATTATTACTTCATTAGTGTGACGTGCCCGCCTCTGCAGCGTAGGTGCTAGCGTGTCAGCCTCACATTTAAGAAGTCCCGAGTTCGATCACGGTGACTTATGTGGATAAGGTTTCTTCCTGGGTTTTCCCTTATCCTCAAAGATGAATGTCCATTAATTCTAAGCTTTTTGGACCCTGGCCCATTTGAACACCATTTCATTCATCGGACGTAGGAGGAGGTAAATTAAAAAAGCATTAATATGATGTTCAGTTTTTACCGACAGTTCACTTTTCCTCGTGGCATAAAACCTTACCAAATGAGTAAAACGGTCTCTACAGTCTCAGTTCCGTTTCACTCGCTGGTATAGGCCGCGTAATGGTTCTTGAACACTGACATATTTAAAAGAAAGCTTCCATACCAGTCTCTTACCTGTTTTCCCTGGCCTTCAATGACAGTGATGACCTCACTCTCTCAAGTATCACCGGATTGTTTCATGTGTCGCTATTCAGGCAAGGTACAAGCTCCAACAAATTAAATACTATACTTCCAGAAATGTTTTTCACTTACAACAGCTTATCACTGAGTTAAAGAATTTGGGTTTCATTCATATTTTAATTCTTCTACGCCTGACATATCTTCACTGTCATTCACCTCACCGTTTCCATCCCATTGTCTTGAATTATTTTTCTTTCAGTTTTTTCTTCAATTAGTGCATCTTCTTCCTAATACTCCTGTTTTATTTCATCCACATGCTAGCATACCTTTTCCCATTCCATTTGCCAATTTACTCAAATCGTTGGTGACACAAAATTTCGTCTTTCATTTTAAAGGTTGCATTTCAGCAAGCATCTCAATTTTAGGCATCTTTTCATATTAGGATTCAGATTCGGATGTTACGGAGGAAGCCTTAAGGTTGCATGGTTATATTCTGACAATATTTGGCCAGTCAAAAAGTTCTTCTGATTTGGCTTATTGATAAAAGTTAAATCATACAATTTTGTTTTGGTGAAATGAAATGTGTAGTGTTTAACGCCCGCTTTTACTACACATGGCACCGCAGGCGATGACACTGATGATATATGAGATGAAGATGGAGCGCCGGTGGAATGAGATGGCGGGGGAAACCGGAGATCCCGGAGAAAACCCGCCCAGCGCCGTGTTGTCCAGCACAAATCTCACTTTGCTGTCGCCTGGGATCGAACCCGTGCCGCCTTGGTGAAAGCCAAGCGGTCTAACCAGTGAGCCACGGCGCGGCCCTTAGTTTTGGTGATATTTTCATCAAACGGCATATTATGATTTTGTAACCAAGAAACTTGACGTTGGAGATTTATCTACTTCGGTACTTTATAGTCAACCAGCTGGTCCTCGTAGCCATAGTCGTTAGAACGTATGTCTCTAGCGTTCCACCGCGTAGAGGGTCGCGGGTTCGAGTCCCACCTTGGGCATGGGTGTTAATGTGTATAGTGTATATGTATGAAACTACAGAAAACAGATAGGAAAATAAACGGAAACAATAAAAAGACGGTGAAATAAGGAAAAGAAAAAAAACTATACTTGTGGGGTGCTGTCGTCAGACGATTCACGCGGCATATTGCATCAAATAACAGATGTGATAAATTCTCGGAGTATAGGAGTTGGAAGGAGACAGAGGAGAAAGGTTAGACCTGGGCTCGTTGACTGCTCTATGGGTGAAGGTCAGTATTCTAGAACCATTGTGCAACTTATATTGTTACATCGTAGCAAACGTAGACCAGGCATTTTATCTCCCAACAGTTTTTCATGTCCACTGTTGGATGCGATCTGGTACTTGATAGTGGTTTTGAGTTTAACTAATTTGAAGTCATCTGCTTGAGCATTCTTATACCTGGTCATAAAATGGTGCATAATGTTTTAGTGACATCCAATCTCGTTCAGGATACTGCTCCAAGTAATGGAAATGGAAGTTTTGCATCATTACTATTTGTAATTAGCTGAAATGCCTGGCGTTGTCTGATATCCTTACAACATTTAACTTAAGTTTGTATTAACCCATAGTATTATATCCTTAGAGGCATTGAAAAATATTATACAAAGCATTTAAAGGTCATATAAAAATTATATATAATAAATATGCAAGAATAGACTTTTCAAGAGTACAGTTAACAATATCAGAGTTTGTTAAGATAATTGTGTCGTTAATGCTGTAACTTCCACGTTAACGTTTCGGGATTGTTTCATCGCTGTTGATAGAGAATATAGCACTGGAAAGAAATAATAGCAGTTTAAGTAAAGTTGTTTATTCTCAGTAACCAACAAAAGGCTACTAAAACACAAGAAAGTCAAAACAAGTTCGATGTGAGAGAGAAGATCGATGTCTCATAATTAATGTGAGAGAAAAGGTCAACAAAATAAATGTTATATGAACTCACTGTCCCTCTGTTATTTTTTGAGGCCGTAAGTTGTTATTCTTATGTTGGCAATGTTCGAGATACTACAATTATTGTTAACAGAAAGTGGTATTGAGGATTTGTTTGGCTATTATATAACATTAAATTAATTGTGTGAAATGAATAGAATTTCGAAGCCTTTTTTATTTTTTCCTTAGAAAAGATTAAGCTGTGTTTTTTCACTCCGGCGAGAAGCTATCCAGGAACGCGGAGTGTTGGCACATATCCGCCTGTCTACTTGACCTTAGATGTGGTTAGTGGACACTCTCGCAGAAAACAATATCTATTGCGTGTATCTTCCGCTTTCTGGAAAATCTGTTTTGGCATTTTCACGTAGGTTTCATCCCTTGTATTTAGGGGCTCTAAATGGAATGCTGAACGTCACTCGACGGGCAGTCGAGTCAAAGGTGGAGTTAAGTAAGCAGTCACTAGACAGTTGGCAGTGAGAATTCAGTGTACTATTCCCGAGAACAGTTCAGTTTTTTTTGCGATTGATTAGTTTTTTTGTGCTACCCCAAGTGTCTAAGTGATAAATAAAGCATTATTAGAGCAACTGGCGTTTTCATTTGTCACTATTTAGATAACGAAACGAGGGCGATTCAATAAGTACCTAAGTTAGAAATGAAGACACCAGTTTTTTCGAGTACAAATTATTTATTCCTTAACTTAGTTCCGTTCTGGATATACCTACACTTCTCCCAACGCTCCTGCCATTTTTAACCCCTTAAAAATAAGAATTCTCAAGTTCTGCAAAATACCCCTTGTCTCCATGATGACCTCCTCATTTGATCTAAATTTTGTTATTCCAAGCCATTTCTTCATGTTTGGGAACGAATAAATCGCAAGGAGCCAGGTCAGGAGAATATGGGAGGTGTGATAGCAATTCATAATGCAATTCATGGAGCTCGGCGGCGGCAACTCTGGATGAATGAGCTGGGGCATTATCGGGTGAAACTGAACTTTCTTCTTTGCCATATGGGGCCGTGTCTCCTTCAACTTCTTGTTGCATTTGGCAAATAAATCACTGTGGTATGAACCAGTAATCGTTTTTCCTTTTTCCAAGAAGTCAATGAGCAAGACATCCTTCACATCCCAAATATTCGTCTCCATCACTTTTCAGGGCAATGGGGCCGTCTTTGCCTCTTTTGGAGCAGATTCTCCGGAAGCAACCCATTGTATTGATTGTTGCTTGGTTTCCGGAGTATAATGATGAATCCAGGTCTCATCGACATTGAAAACTCAATGCAAAAGTCCTTCGGATTTCGCTTAAACAGCTTCGAAGTTGAAAGTCGCACTCGCTTGTTGTCCACTTTGAGCAAACGCAGTCCCCCTCGGGCCGACAGCTTTCTTCTCTCCAACTTGTGCAAAATATGAATTGTAATCCCCGTCGATACTCCGTTGACCTCTGCCACTTTGCGATTTTTCATTCGAAAGTCAGTGAGAATCATATCGTGGACTTTCTCAATGACTTCCTCGGTAACCACATCTGCAGATCGATTTGGGTGCTCCTCTTCAAAATGGGATGTTCCACCACGTTTAAATTCGTTATACATATATGTAACTGCTGTCTCGGAAGACGAACGGTCTCCATAAACAGCATCCCATTTCACTTTTATCTCCTAGCAAAGTTTCCCATCTAAAAGTATAAAGTGAATCACTGAACGATACTGCACTTTTTCCATTTTAGCAAAAACACGTTGAACAGACTTATTGAAATGTCTATAAAATCGAAACTAACCTATGAAGCCCGCTTCAGTAGCGTGGTGGTAGCGTGTCTGCCTCACGTTCAAGAGGTTCAAAGTTCGAATCTCAATCAGGGTGAGTTACCTGGATAAGGTTTTTCCCAGGATTTTCCTTTATCATAAAAGACGAATGTCGGATAACTCTAAGCTCTATGGACCCTGGGCTCATTTGAGCGTCATTTCACCATTACATCCATCGTCCTATATGACTTAACGTTGGAGGACGTAAATTAAAAAAAACCTTTGAATCAGCACCAAATTTTTACAGCATGTAATAAATGACTACATGATGATAACACAAACTTCCTTAGCAACATCAAATACTTTGAACCCAGCTACTTACTGACCCGCCCTTACATAGCTTATCAAGTTGCAAGAAATATTTAGTCAGTTTAGTCAACTGTCAATGAAACGTCATTAATATTGGTAGAACTTTTTGCATAAGCTCGCCCTCAAGATAAATTATGGGGAGATGAGAAGAGATAAAATCTAAGTGAGCACCAACATGGCTATGTCTACCCACTGTTGTACAAACTACTGTGCAAATAAAATAGTTGTCTATACAGAAAAAATGACATAAATTGTGATTTTAATGAGATATACTTTTTGTATAGTAATTTTTTTTTACGGTTTACCAGTTATACAAAAGTCATTCAGAACGAAGAATACTTCTGAGGTTATTACCAGAAAATTCGGGACATTATTCAGTACTTAAATGAAGTATATGTACTTCATTTCACATGAAAGTATTTTAAGCGTATGGTATTTTAACCAAATTGTTTGAACAATTTTGAGAGAAATAAAAGTTCTGGAAGCATCTTTGAGCATTCTTTAGTCATTATGTAGCATTCATGGAAGGTCCACAACAAATACCAGTGTAGTATTTAACTGATGTTTTAAATATTTTATTTATTTTTGGATTTAGGGGCCTCAAAGCGTTTATTTGCAGAACACTTTTGGTAAGTAAAACCATCTAAATTCTTATATCACAGCTTTTGGGCTGTGTTTAAAGATTTGTATGTTGCTGTTTTAATTAATTATTATAAGAATGGGATAAGATATTGCTAAAAATAAATGTTTTTTGTTAACCATGCTCTCTGTGTTAGGATCACATCAGCGCCACCGGTGTGCCGGAGTTACGTCCCACTGGAGTTTTTTTACATACGTTAATCTGCTGAGATACGGATATCGTTTTAAAGCTCACTTAAAAAAGTATTCTTCTTGGCCGGGCTTAAATCCGAAATGTTGATAAAAGCGCTAAAGAAAATTAATAATTTATGTGATTGTTACAAAAATCTGTTAAATTAAGCACCAAATCCAAATCCTTTAAGTTGGAGATGGCGTTTGAATCAGTTCCTCTTATCTATTTAAGCATTTATTGGTCAGGGTTTGTACTTAATTATCCTATAATTCTGTTTCCATTTCAGGAAGTTCAAGAAATTGGAAAAGCAGCGATAGCTGAAATTTTCTTCCCACTTTCAATCTCCCCCCACTTTAACGACATCTGATGTTAGAGGACGGGAGAAACAAAAGAAAATCGTATCTTCCGCTGTTCGCGATTCGAGTGTTTTATGGCCTGAAAACTCTTTCCAGATCGTGGCAAGGTAAAAATATGCATACATATCCGAACAAAAAATCGTTAAAAGAAGGAAGAGTTGGCTCCATAAATTACTCGGCGAACCAGCATGCTAGGACAAACTTTTTTGTTTCATTCTTGTTATTTGGAAAAGATTTGAAGCCAATGTTTCTCATGGACCATGAATCTGGGATGAAATATGAATAGCTTATTTTTTCTGATTTACGCCGTGGCTTTCCTCAGTGAAATTGTTTTTCTCTTTTATTATTGTGCACTCTTTGGCAGTTCTTGGTGCCCTCTTACGTGAATTATTGGGGCCGTTGTTCCGTACTTGGATGCCATATTGTGTTAATGTTTCTCAATATACGAAGCTTTTGATGCCGTCTCCATATCTTTGATGAATTTCTGCCGACTGGTGCAGTGGTGAATAATGAGATATTTATCTTGGGGTACGCGTGTTTAAGGAGAGCATACGTTTTTTTCATCAGGTGAATATGGTAGACACAAAAAATAATTGCTGGCGTGTACCGTATCATTTTTGGCCTCGCGTGTACATAATAACAGAACTCAGTTATCGTTACCCTTAATAAAACGTTTTTCACCATTAAAAGCACTCATTGTTTTCGAAATAAATATAAATGACATGCAGAATAGTAGTCACGTAAATTACTGGCTACTTACGTCATCTGCATCCTCGAAACTGTGCTGGAAATTGGTCTCTTCTTGCCGGGAGTTCTAACCTCACTTGCCGTTGAGTGCACTAATACTTGAAACTGACACAACGTGAACTCGGATGTTTATTTCAGCACTCCATCGATAGCAAGCTCTAGATATTTTTCACAGAACTCGTTAAACAAGTTCAATATTATTGTCTTTTCACCACTTTGTGCGTATGTTAAGCAACACTCGCTTGTTCCCATACTTTTGTTGTTTTCCCTTGTTGCTCCCTCTCTCAGTTGCGCCGTATAAATTAGGCTAGTTGCAAATGAACTTACTGCTTTTTAATTGAATCGTGTTTAGTACTCAACAGTTTGTGCTTTATTATAAATGAAGTGAGCTTTTAAACCTTAGTAGTACTACTTCCTCGAGGAACTGTTTAAAGAATGAAAGCTTCATGCACACTGTAAAAAATGAGTACTGTTATGAAAATGCACGTGGTTTTGTTTGTATCTACACTGATCTCTGTATTTAGACAATACCAGTTAAATTGATAAATTTAATGGAGACTAGATACTAATATATTGTTAGAAAATGAGTAGGTTATATACTTAGAACTTGGGGTTCACCAAAAGGTTTACAATGTACTCGGTAACTAGGAGGTTAGCTGGAGGAGTATGGAAACAGATGATAGAGCTAAGTGGTGCCTGCCCCGTAGCCATGGTCGCATGAGCGTATGTCTCTAGTGTTCCGCCGCGTAGAGGGTCATGGGTTCGAATCCCGCTTTGGGCATGGGTGTTTATGTGTATAGTGTATATGTGTGAAACTAAAGAAAACAGTAAAACAAACGGAGACAATAAAACGGTTAAATAAGGAAAATTATATATACGTAGTTATATATTTTAGAAAAAGTGGTCGAGCAAGGCAGGAGATAGATTAGAGATGAATAGAGCCAACACAGAGCTCTATAATATGTCAATTTAGAATAGTCTAATTATTAAGTCTAGGTACAATACACTCCCCAAGTTTTAAGAGTCCTGGAGTGAAAATAGTGATAGCATTACAATATTCAAGTCCCATATGGGGCTTACCTTGGAGATGTGTAGCCGCGTATGGTTAGACGTGTACTGGAGAGCGACATTACGAGCCTTAATCTAAGATCAGCGTGACCTCCGGAAGAATCCAAACTAGGGTGAACCTCTAGAATGACCAGCAGACCAGCAGAAGCTTTGAGTCACCCAGGTTTACCTGGGCGGGGTGTTTTTTGCCCAGCCCCTAGCCGCTTAGTGCGGCTTTATCTGCGCAGTAAAGAAGTATGTCTTATGTCTCAGGCGGTTGTCTTGTGTAGTGTTATATCCATCCATCTGTGGGCGCAACCGCTAGCGAGGGGTGTGCATGCCCAGTACTGGCTGTGCCCTTCCACCTGCCTGTGAGGCATCTTGGCAGAGTCCGCTTAACAGGCTAGAGGGAAAGGAAGCAAGGTAAAGGTATGGATTTTACCAGGCCATTTCTGGGTTTGGGGGTTACTGCTATATAAGGAAAGTGGTCCTGTTCAGGCTAGATTACCCAAAGCGTCTTTGGGCAGCGATAGCTAGGTTTACGACGAGGAACCCTGTGGTCGTAACGGCCCAGTCGATAAGATTGGAATCAAGTTTCTTGTAGGTGGTGAGGGGTCTCTCCCTCACTACGTCTTAGGTTGAAGGATATGGGACGGGAATCTACGCGCAGTATCATAGATCATTCGTAGCGCCCTGTTCTGCACGCACTGCAGTCTGCGAATAGTGGTTGGAGCTGCTAATCCCCAGACCTCGCAGCCGTACAGGATCAGGGTCAGGATAATCGCTCGATATAGGCATAATTTAAGGTATATGAGCATATGGAATTTCAGTAAAGGGTACAACTGCCTTAGTGCTACATGCCCTTGCCCGGTTTTGACCCGGGCGTGAGGGGCGTAGGTGAGGCCGCGATTGAGAAGGACACCGAGGTATTTGGCAGAGGAAAACCAGGGGATTTGTTTCTGCCGCAACCTCAGTGCCCAATCCGATCGCCTGGCACGGACCTCGCCTAGGAGTAGAGCGAATCTCTTCCCGGAGTTGATGGCCATCCTCCACCTCTCACTCCAGCGGCCGATGGCTCGGAGGGAAGCAATAGCGGAGATTTTTATTACGTGCCATTATGAGGACGTCCACGACTGTCAAAATACGCAGTCTTTAAATACTTTTACTTTCAATATGGTGACGTATTGCCAAATCGGTATTCCCACACCAAAGTAACTATGTAGAAGTTTCCCAAGCAAAGCTAAGCATGATCATATTCCATCAAAGTATCCTAACTGCAATTCGGCGTCTAGGTGACTCAGATTACTTTAGTCAGCTCAGCACCTGTACGTGGTCGACATGAGTAAACAGAACTCTGATGTCATAAGCTAGTCAAGTAAAATCTGGCATAGTACTGTTCTCATAAATCAGCAAAATTAAGGATTTTAAAATATGCAAACGAGTCATGTCACAGGAAATAAGTGCTAAATAATACTGTTCTAGAATTTAATATTTTTTTCAAGTATTCCTGAACTAAACACATGACAATATAAGTTATTTGAAGAGTGTTTGAGGATGTATAATTAAACCTTCCGTATCTTAGCACTGGATACTTAGTACTAGATGTTTGCTAACATCTAAAGTATCAATTTTACGGTTTAAAATAACTGTTTCTATAATAAAAATAGAAGCGTAAAGTAGTCGTAAGTCACTGAAACTATAAGCAGGGAGCTCGCTTGCCGCGGCTGCTAAATATGTATAACCCGAGCGCGGTCTTTGCAGAGAACAGAACAGAAATGCAGTCAGACTCAGTCTGACAAACAATTCCAACTTTCCATGATATTTGATCCTAGGCTTTCCCGTAGTTACGCTCACGATAGTAGTGCCAAATTTAGAGCACCGGTTTAAAGTAAAAAGGTCGTTGTTTTCACCAAATTTAAAATTATAAATTATTCGCCTTGACGATCCGTTAGCTTAAATGCACTCATCTCAAACAAAAGATGTGGCCAGACTTTGGAGATAATCGCATTTTCGCTAGAGCTAGAAGAAAATTTAGTAATCCTGTCATCTCCAAGAAGAAGAAGAAGAAGAAGAAGAAGAAGAAGAAGAAGAAGAAGAAGAAGAAGAAGAAGAAGGAGTAGAAAACGAGGACGGTACTGTCTAAACATTTCAAATTCTTTCTTCCAGTATTCCTACCAGTCTGTTTCAGTCACATGTGAATGTACCCTAGAGTAACTAGCCCGCGGTACTCCATCTTCATCTAATGTACTATCAGTATCACCGCCTGCGGTGTCGAATGTTGTGAAAGGGAGCTTTAACTACACGTTTTCGTACTCTCAAGCGGAAAGTCATCTGTAACTTTTCTTTCAATTATGATTCATTTTACTATAGACATCACACATATAGATATAAGTGTGGACCAAAGAAAGCAAATCATGCTTCTCTTTAAGATTCCTTATCTCAGTCAGTCTGTACTGTTCTCATATACATAGAGAACTAATGAAGCATTATCTAAGATTGCAATAGAAGAGTGGGCAAATTATTAGCTATTCTCAAAGTTCGCATGCTTAATTTGTTTATGGTAGCCACCTGTAATTCTCCCTATGTTGTACATGATAAAATAACTTTTCAGGAATCCATTTACATCACCTTTCGTTGCATTGCAGGTAAGGTAAGGTGACTACTTTGGCATCTCTTTCTAGTGGCCTTTTTCATCTGTTCCACAGGGGTGGGAAGGTGGGTGAGGCAAGAGCCGACAGAACTGGAGGCAGGGTCTCTAACAATTGCAGTTTGCAGCTCTCCAGCGACGTCTAGTACAAGAACCCACTGGATTGCGCACATTCCCTTGGTGAAGATCATCCCTATCGGGAGTGAAGCTGTGCATCTGCTGTGGCTATGAGTAATCATGTATAGCACAGAGAACATTACCAAGGACACATTACCGGAACCTCTGAATCTTTTCTCAGGCTATATAAGTGAGCCTCCTGCAAGTCTTACGGTGTCCGAGAATCTGTAAGTTGGTTCAGATGCTCCATGCCCATTTGTTTCTTCCTTGGAACTAAGTAAAAATTTAGAGATGTTGCAATTCCGGTTTTATAAACATTTTCGTTTATTGATGTCCTGAAATATGTCGGAATATAGCAACATAAGATTTTCTTGAAATATGACGAGCTAATGATGGATAGTTCAAAATTGTATTCCATCTTTCCCGTTTCCTTTTAAGTGTTCTCTGTTGCTAATAATTAGAAAAGATTTTGCTTTTATTAATTCATTTAACTGATTTATATAAATTTTATTTTAAGCTAGTTCATTTCCAAAATCCTGCAACATGCGAGGTTCGACTGAAAGGCTATACATTTATTTGGGTTATGTTCCATAAACTTTCGAATGACTCGTCCACCACCTGCAGGTGTGATTATCCAGGTTAAGTAGGAATACTTCAACTGCCTACTTTTAAACAAGTAGTGTCTCCAAGAAACAGTTTAAAATTACTCATAATAGTTATTTATGATACAAAGGTTAAAAGGAGGATTTTTTTGGTAGTGGGTGTGATTCCGAAACGAGGCCGGAGGTCAAGATCTACGAAAAAAATAAAATCCTTTTAACCCGCACATCATACACTATTTTCAGACAGAACGGCTGAACCGATTTGCCTAATTTTGGTTTTGAAATATTTATGTAAGCTCAAGGAAGGCTTAAAAGGTAAGAAGTGATAATGGACCGAGTTATTAAGGAAATATAAAAATACACACCCACACTTTTACGGAACACATATTTTCGACAAACAAAAACATTACAAAGCACAAAGAGATTCCACTCCTTGCCAAAGACACAAAGCTGTTTCACTTATCATATCTTACTAAAGAACGTTTATCATTTGTTATCAGGACTGAATTCTTTATGTAGCATAATGATACACCTTTTGAAGATTAGACACAAAATTAATCTCTGAGCGCACCATAACACTATACATATTTGACCACAGACAACTGCCAAATATTGGTGAACCCTTGGAGACCTTCTTTATAATTTGTGTTTGTGAGTTCGTGAATGTGAATTGAATTGACACAAAATTAATTGAATTGCTTTTGTGACTTTGTAAAATTCGTCGAAGGTTTTTCACTATGCCAAGGAGAAGACGACCTGACTTAAGTCGTAGAAGTCAGTCAAATGTGAGACGAGCTACGTCACGTGCTGACCGCACTGATGAGCAGCAGGTAATGCTAATAGTTGAGTTTGTATGTCAGAATTGCGTGCTAGAATATGTTTCCTCCGGGAGAGTTGTTTTCGTACAATCAGTTGACACAGTTATAAACCACGGTGACGCAGTCAACTATCCCACAGAGCTTTTTAATTCATCAGAACTTCCTGGACTCGCACCTCACAATTTAAAATTCAAAGTACAATCACTTGTGATCATGCTGCGTAACATTCAGCAACCGCAACTGTGCAATGGAACGAGACTAACCGTGATAAAGATAATGAATAACGTCATAGAGACAACAATAATCTAGGGAAAGTACAAAGGAGAGGGCATCTTGATCTCACCTATTCCGATGATTCGAACGGATTTATCGTTAGATTTTAAGCGTCTACAATATCCCATTTGGCCTTTGCGATGGCCATAAATAAATCACAAGGACAGTCGTTTCCCTGTTTTTCTAATGGACAATTACATGTCGTGTGTTCGCGCGTCAGAAAATATCATCTTTATATATTTACGTAGCACAAAAAAGAAAACAAGCACTGTTTATTAGAAAGATTTAAATTGATTAACTTAATTGTAACTGTGCTTTATTTAAAATCCACCCCCAAATGCAGAATAATTAACTAAATAATCCGATTTTTTTTTTGTAATTTACGTCCACCAACGTTAAGTTACACCGGACGATAAATGGAATGGATGAAATGATGCTCAAATGAGCCCAGGGTCCATAGAGCTTAGAGTTAGCCGACATTCGTCTTTCAGGATAAGAGAAAATCCCTGGAAGAAAACCTTATCCAGGTAGCTTACCCTGGCCGTGATTGGAACTCGGGACCTCTTGAACGTGAGGCAGATACGCTACCACCAGCTAACGAGGCGGGCCGAATTTGTTTTATTTATGTAGATAAGTTCTGGCAACTTTTATTGACGATATGTAATTTACTGGGTGAGCTAGTGTTGTATATTTTATCACGATAATCATCGATTGCGATGATTAATCATTGAATAATCATCAATGCGATGTTCATTTGCCTTGCGTAGCATCAGTACTGATATGACTTTTAGAGCATTCTACATAAGGAAGGCAGTGTAAATAATAAAACAATGAAAATAATGTAAAAATGTAATTAATTACTAATTTACAACTTATACCGAACTTACATTCAAATGACCCGCCATTATAAAAGTATTATTTAACCCATTTCAAGACCTTTTTGAATGAGGCGCTTGTCAATTCCGCAATAAACCAAAGTTGGCATTACTGACGTGTTAAAAGCTTTTGAATACTGAGCGAAAGAATTCCTGCTTTTAAGACAGTCGTGAACTACTACGAGGGCTGTTCAATAAAGCACGATCACATTTTTTTTTTTGACAACGTACCTTTACCCATCCTCATAATTTTGATGGTCCCTCTCAAACTAGTCTCCCCTGAATGTGATGCACTTGTCCCAGCGTTTCTGCCAGTCTTCAAAGACATGCGGGAAATTTTTTTTGAGAGATCCTTCAAAATCGCATCCGCAGCCTTCACAACTGCTTCTGATGATGGATAATGCCTCCCACGAATGCGTTTCTTCAAGTTAGAGAATAAGAAAGTCACATGGGGCTAAATCTGGACTATAGGGAGGGTGAGGGATGCACTTCACGCAACAACATTGGCAATATGCGACCGCGCATTATCGTAGTGCAGCATCCAGCCTGCTTCATGGAAATGTGGTCTTTTGCGCCTGACACGGACTTGCAATGTTTTCAGGACATCCTTGTAGTATTGTCCATTTACTGATGTGTGTGCAGGTACAACATGCTGATAAACTATTCCATGAATATCAAAGAATGAGATGACCATAACTTTCCCAGCAGAAGCAACCACTTTTGCCTTTTTGGTGGTTGGCGATGAAGGAAATTTCCTCACCGAGCTTTGCTGTTTGCTCTCAGGATCAAAATGATGTAGCCAAGTTTCATCAGCAGTGATTACGTTTGAAAGAAACTCCGGATCTTCCTCTAACATCAACTTTAACTGCATGTTACCTCCATTGCAGCGGTAGGCGATACAGAACATGTCTGAACTTGCCTGGTTCTCACAGGCGGGAACCAGGAGTAACAACAGTGAAACTACTACGGCGTTTTTGTTTCACATTAAGCTAACAGAATATAATAAGATTGAATTTTAATGCGAAAAATTATGACCGTAAAAAATATGATCATTCTTTATTGAACAGCCCTCATAAAAGGCTGACTTTTACCATCAACTGTTTAAAAATGTTTATAAAACAAAACACTTCAGAAAAATAGTTTCTGGGAAATTTAAATACGTTTATTGACTGACAGAGATCTTGGAATGAAAAACACGAAGGAAGCTCCAATTTAGCTTCATTTCTTTAAAATTAGCCATAAATGATATGCATTTACAGTACATGAGCATTAAAATACACTGATATGACAGAGAACAAACATTGATATTTGCCTTCTTTTTCCACCCGATGGAAATGTTAGCTATTTTTTTGCTGTCAACGTAACAAAATTTCATCACCAAAAACCACCCCCTCGCAGGGAATATTATTCATGGCTCGAGGGGGGTGATTGCTAATTGAAAACCGCTCAGTCTGGAAATGGGAATGGATAGCATTGGCTGCTATGCATGGAAAGTGCAAATGGGCAATTAATGATGCAAAATTTGACGAAAACCTGGTCCAAATTGAATCGCAGATGTACACCACCTTCGGAACCCATTTTGTCGATGGTATCGACTGAAATGAGCCGTGTTGTATTCAAATTGGGACATTTGTGTTTATTGGTCGCTGGCGGTGATGAAGTTATCAGCATGTCCGCGATGCGCACGCACATATGATTTGTACATAACGATGCAGGATCATTCGAAAATCATTTCAAATATCAACATGCTGATAATGGTATATACGTTCGGCATTTGAATTGAAATGCAAATATCCATTGTTTTGCAAAGAAAATAATAGGTAATCCATGTATAAAATCTGAAACATTCATAGTATATAAGTTTAATTTTTTTAATAATGTTAACCTCAGAAATTGATTAGTTTTTTTTGGAAAATTATTTCCATTTCATATCTATAATTATAACTGTTTCATATGACCTTTATAAAGCTATTATCTCCTTCAAAATAGATTATTTAACTAAAACTTTAAAATACATCTTAATTCTAAATAAACGTTTAAAATATTTGAAATTTATACTATATGGATATTACATTCAATTACAGTAATTGTATGCCTCGGTAATGAAGATGACAGCCTGTCTGCCGCATGTTCAAAAAGTCCCGAATTCGAATCTCGAATCAGGGTGGGTTATCTGGATAAAGTTTTTTTCGGGATTCTCCCTTAAAATATGAATGTCGAGTAACTCATTTGAGCATCTTTTCACTCATTTTATTCATCGTCCGATGTGACAATGTTGTAGGATGTAAATTTTGAAAAAAGTAATAATAAAAAATACAGTAACGTTTTTGCCATTTTCAAATTATATCATACGTTCTTATTTAAATAATGATTTTTATTGTATAAATTCATTATTGTAGTAGAATGCTTCACATAACACATTTAGAAATATATTCGCATAAAAATAATGTTTTCCATTAAATGAGTTACAAAACAGTCTGTTACATAAGAGTTTTTTTTTACAAATTCCTAGTTATTGTAACGGGGAGCGCTGAAACACCCTGTGAGCAGCTGGCAACGGAAGACAGGGGAGGCTCGGTTAGCCACGCCTTTCCCTCGTTTGTCTTATAGTGGTGACAGCCAGCGGTCGGAAAGAAACATAACTGTGCGTCTGTTTTCCTTCCACCTGGTTCTCGATCTTTCTGTTACCAGAACAATCGTGTAAACACCAGAAACCGGCGATATTCCTATAAAGAGGGTTACAGACAGACAGTGTGAGTCAGTTGTTGAGTTGGTTTTGGTGTAGTCAGTCAGTTGTTGGTTTGAGAATGAGGACAGTTCTTGGTGTAAGAAGAGTTAGTCAGTGACGTGTTAATGAACGAAAGGGTTGTGCAACAGAAGACTGTGCGTGCATCGGAGTTTATGTAATCGCGAGTACAAGTGAAGTTGTAACGGACGAACTGGTAAATTGTAACTGTGTGCAGCAAGAAATTTTGTGTAATTGGCAAGTGTTAAACTGTAAGTCGGTAGAAATAAAGAACATTGTTGAGTGGTGTAATTGGACTTTTTATTCCACGAACCCACAAAGTCACACTGGTGTCAGAAGTGGGATAACAACAGTCACACTGGTGTCAGGAAGCGGGAAGATAACATCACCGAACATTACAACCATGGACGCGGCATTGGAAAATTTTTTGGAGAAGATGATGGAAATGAAGGCCGAACTAATCGGGAAGATGGAAGAAATGAAGGCCGAATTAACAACGGAAATAGAAGCGGCAAATAACAACCTGGCCGCAAAGATGGAAGAAATGCAGGCCGAATTAACAGAGAAGCTGGAGACTAGAAATAACCTAGCCGCGGAACTGAAACTAATCAGGACGGCTAGGGACAACATCGCCGAGAAGATGGAACAAGTGAAGGCCGAGTTAACCACGGAAATGAGAGCAGCGAATGACGGTCCGGCTACCGAAATGAAGGTGGCGAACGAGGCTTTCGCCGCAAAGTTCGAGGAACGGTTGGCCGACGTGAGGGATGACGTCACGAACCTGGGCAAGCGGAAGGGTCAAGTAGACGACCGCCTTAATGATTTAGAGGAAAAGGCCGACAACATCGCAAAACCCCTCACCCGCCTGACGGAGGAAAACCGGCCTTATGTGTGGACGGAGGACGCCGAAGACGCTTTCCAGCACCCGAAGGGGACCCTGTGCAGTGCTTCAATTTTGGGTTTCCCACAACCGGGTGGCGCCTTCATTGTGGACACCGACGCCAGCGACCATTGCATTGGAGGTGTCCTATCGCAGATCCAGGACGGCCACGAGCGCACAAGAGTGGAAGAGGAGGAGCGTGCCGCAGCAGTCCGAGTAGTTGTGGCAGTGCCTGCTGAAGGCTGGGATAGCGCAGGCCTGAGGAGGGAGCAGCTGGCGGACGCAGACTTGGGGCCACTCTTGAGGGAAGTGGACGCAGGGACGAGGCCAACCTGGGAGGACATCGCACCGAGGAGCGCCACCTACAAGTCGCACTGGGCCCAATGGGACTCGTTGAAGACCAGAGTGGGCGTGCTGTTCCGGGTATGGGAGTCACCCGATGGGAAGGCGCAGAGAGGACAGTTGATACTTCCCCGGAGTAAGGTCCCGGAAATCTTGGAGGAAGTGCACGCCGGTACTTCAGGAGGACACCTGGGAGCGAACCGAATGATTCACAAACTACGGCAGCGCTACTTCTGGCTGAGACTCCGAGCAGATGCTGGTGGTACACCTGGACCGCCTCGCACGCTACGATGGGGCTGTTCGAGGGCGAACAGCTTTGAGAAGGGAGCAGTGTAACGGGGAGCGCTGAAACACCCTGTGAGCAGCTGGCAACGGAAGACAGGGGAGGCTCGGTTAGCCACGCCTTTCCCTCGTTTGTCTTATAGTGGTGACAGCCAGCGGTCGGAAAGAAACATAACTGTGCGTCTGTTTTCCTTCCACCTGGTTCTCGATCTTTCTGTTACCAGAACAATCGTGTAAACACCAGAAACCGGCGATATTCCTATAAAGAGGGTTACAGACAGACAGTGTGAGTCAGTTGTTGAGTTGGTTTTGGTGTAGTCAGTCAGTTGTTGGTTTGAGAATGAGGACAGTTCTTGGTGTAAGAAGAGTTAGTCAGTGACGTGTTAATGAACGAAAGGGTTGTGCAACAGAAGACTGTGCGTGCATCGGAGTTTATGTAATCGCGAGTACAAGTGAAGTTGTAACGGACGAACTGGTAAATTGTAACTGTGTGCAGCAAGAAATTTTGTGTAATTGGCAAGTGTTAAACTGTAAGTCGGTAGAAATAAAGAACATTGTTGAGTGGTGTAATTGGACTTTTTATTTCACGAACCCACAAAGTCACATTATTGAAGAAATTAATTTACGTATTCACCAAATTGTTTATTTTTTTTTTAAAAAAAAAGATTAACTTACTTCTATTTAAACTAATTTAGTTTTTGAGCAATCCTACTCACAAACTTATAGACACATACGCACAAACACAGCAACCTTTTTCTAAAAATGCTTCTGAGGGGATTTAGAGCTACCCTAAGTGTATTTTCAGTGAGATGTCTGTATAGAATTTTTTTATGGAATTCTAAACTTTATCCAACTACGATATGCATTATACCGCATATTAAATAAATATTATTTTATTTAATAACATTCTTTTGACACACAGTATAACATTTTTGAAACTTACTTTTACTTTTACAGGCTTTCCACCCTTCAGACGTTGCCTTGTCCTGTACCAGCTCTCCACAATTCTCAGTCGTTCCACTGTTTCTCTTCTAATCCCTTTCTCCATGGCTCTATTAATTCTATCCTTCCAAGTAAGTCGAAGTCTTCCACGTTTATTTCGACCAGATACCGACCAGCTAACAAACTTCTTTGGTAGCCCTTCCTCATTGACTCTTCGGATATGCCCATGCAATTTTAAGGCTCTTGTTCCCATTCTAACCACAACGTTTTCTTCAGCATCCATTTCCGCCCTTATGTAATCATTTCTTATGTACTCTATCCTTAATATTCTCATGTTTTTGAAACAAAATATTATAAAAATGTCATCACGTGGAGCATATACTGTATGAAAAGCTCTGATGAAGGATTTATAACAAAACAGGGTTTAAAGTTCTGTGTTTAAATGAAGCAAAGGCTTTCTCTACTTTTGGATAGAAGTTTATTACTCTTTCTACCCCATGAAAATCGAAATAAACATTTCTATAAATTGTGTTATTGTATATTCTTTGTAGGTTTAAGTGACAGTCAGTTGTTTTAAAAACACAGCTAATAGCCAGTGAATCCTTCTAAATTTCTCTTTGCATGGCTAAGAGATTAAACAGGAATAAGTAATGGAAGATTAAAACCAACAATAAAGAGTATCTATAAAAGATTTCATTTCATTGGCATAAAATGTGTGTTTTAACGAGATCTACATTTTTTCTGCAATAATATTTTGCCTATCTCTTACCATTTTCCAATTATACAAAAGCCATTTAATAAGAAGAGGTGTTCAGAGACTTACCTCTAGAAAATTCAAGACATTCATTTAATTAATTATAAGGACATCTCAGCAAGTTCTGTGTCATTCAGATTTTTAGAGCAGTTTTTGAGGAAATAAGCATTTCCAAATAAAAATTCAAGTATAACTTCTGCTTAGAGAATTTTCTTGCACCTTTTCGTGTCACGTCCTTGAAAGGCTCAAAACTTATATAGCTAATGTGTTATTTAATAGAATTTCCTTTTCAGTTATGATGTTCACACACACAGATGTACCCTTTTCTGAAAATGACTTTTTTCGAGTTTTTGAGACCTCAAAAGTGTATCTCCAAGGGAACGTTTATGGCGAAATTTTGTGTTGAATAAAATGCTATCTCTAGAGAAATTAAGGAGATATATTTTGTTGAGTTTTAGTCATTATGGTTTATCATGAAAAAACTATTAGCTTCTAAAATGTTGAATATTGTTGGCCGAATTGCACGGATGCATTACCTGAAAAATTTTCTTTTAGGAATTCAGAAGGGTTCAAAGGGATATAGGATGTTTAAACAAATGAAATGTGAATCATGTAATGGATAAAAGCAACTATTATATTTTTATTTTTCCCCGGGAAAAATATTTCACTGCGTGTAGCAAATTCACATAGATCGAGTTTCAAAAGTGAGGAAATAATGCGAGTTTCAAAGGTGAGGAAATAATGCATGTAGAATGACAGCTTGCTCCTTAAAAAAAGGACCGAAATTTATATTTAATATTTTAAGGGATCCTTTTACATAAAGCATTATTTCAGGCTTAGGCTTCATCTGCAAACATTTGAAGTGCCAAGCTACATACTTCTTTCCTGAAGTTAGTTATCAGTTTTTAATTGCATTTAGTTTATTCCAATTTGTGTTTAGGCAAGAGAAATGCCACATGTTCATTGGTTGCTATGGGAGCAGATGTGCCTCACGTGATTCTTTTTTTTTTAATTTTACGTTCTTCTACGTTAAGTCATATCGGACTATAAGTGAAATGGATGAAATGATGCTCAAATGTGTCCAGGATCCATGGAGCTTAGAGCTACCCGACATTCGTCTTTAAGGATAAGGGAAAACCCCGGAAAAAACCTTATACAGGTGACTAATCCTGACCGAGATTCAAACTGACGAACTCTTGAACGTGAGGTAGACACGATACCATCTACGCTGGCCCAAATGACCTTGTTGTCGACGGGCCCTTAAACACCACACACTCACTCACCCCATCTACGCTACCGAGGCGGGCAATTACTTTTTATGGGTATATTTGAAACACAACGTTTGTTATGAAGCCTGGAGGAGGTAAAACTGAGAATCAACGGTATACCAAGAGAATGATTGAAAAGTTCAATAAAAATTCACCCTTCTTCGACTTGAACAAATGCCAGATTGTAAATGAGCAATATTTTAAACATTTATTGAATAACTTGAACCTCATCTATCAGTTAAGTTGTGTATAGTATTGCTAAATAAGCCTGCAAATAAACTGTTTCCATAGCAACAAATTAAACTCTTATGTAACTCAATTAAGTACGTAGCTTTCAGAAAGAGATTAAAGATTATGTAAACATCTAAAATATTCAATATTTGTGCATTTTACACCTGAGCAATAATATTTGTTTCTCAACTTTTAACTTTTATTGATTCTGTACATTCATAATCCGCTACCCCGTATACCATATCATTTTTGTTTGATAAAATTTCCTTTAAAAGTAATACGATAAAGGTAATTGAACGTTCTTGTTTTTAAAAGATAACTTAATTTTAATTTTAGCGCTATTTTATTCTTGTGAGAAACTATTTTACATTTTTATATTTGATATTTATTTGTACAGTTTCCATTACAATTTCAGTACAATAAAATTTAACATTGACCACGCTGTATTATATCTCCTGACAAATACATAAAATTGCTGACCCTAAGATTTACTCGCTGACTCAGGTCCCCTGGCTACAAGCCTTTGGTTTTTCTGAGCAGCTTGGTGTTCTTTCTTCTTGACCTTTGCTTCTTTTACCCTAATTCACTTTTCTTTTATCCTATATAAGAAATCTCCTATACATCTGTTTTTCTTTTCTCCCATCCCTGTTAGCATGCATACTGCAAATATCTCTTTACTTACACTGTCCCATTTCTTATCCCATATTTTTCTCCTGTAATTTGTTAACATCTTACATTCTATCAGGTAATGAACAGTGCTCTCTTCGTCTTCATAAAATTCACATATCTCTACCTCATTACTTCTCAACCCTTTTAAGTATAATATTCCTAATCTAATCCATGCCATGCCATCTCTTCTAGTTTTGTCACATTGATCTATATATTTTTCCCTGCGCCATTCTGTCTCTAATTGCTTGTAAAATTTCAAAGATTTCTTTTCTTCTATACTTTCCTATATCCTTTGCCTATCTATCTCTTGTAGTCTAGTTCTCACTTCCTTCCAGAAACCGTTATGATTTGACTCCTCTGCTCTCCATAAATCTCCCATGTCTATCTTCGATACCATTCTTTCAAATTTCGACCACCAACTGTTTGTGTTCTTAATGATGTTCTGTTGCTAATGCACAGATTCAATAATTCCCATTTCTTATCTTTAAAACACTTATACCAGAATTTCAATATTCTCTCTATTATTACGTATACATCCTTGAACAGGGACTCGCCTATATAAACGTGAATTTTGAGCCATTTAACAGCGGCATAATAGCGTTCCGTTAATATATTTCGATATATCTCGTTTCGCCTTAAATATGTTTACATGAGAATCACTGGAGATTAAAGTTCGAGATTATAGCTGTACGTATTATTTAATCCGCCACCAAGCACTCTTAATTCTTAATGAATATTATATAACTGGTAAAAGGTAAGAGATGGAACAAATCATAATCATTTCTAAGGCGTAGTAATTTTTTATTTTCCCCTATCTCTTGGACTTGGAAAGTTAATGTAATTTCTTAGCCATCATATAGCGATCAGTTCTTAGAAGATTTGATTATTGCTTAGATGGGCTACTTACCATATCTGCGTTCATGATGCTACAGTTGATTATCAGCATCGTAACTTAATAAACATTGTTGTATCCTGTCTAAATCAGAACTACTGAATGATGGCAGCAGCAATGTTGGTCTAGAAAACCACTGGAGGTTGGCTCAGGTGGTTTCGTCTGTGGCCAGCATTCGGGAGGCCCGGGTTCGATTCCCGTGGCCGACCTACCTGACCCATGGCTTTTGGGGGGGGGCGGGGTTTACCGGGTAGCCAGACAAATACTGGGTAGTTTAATTACATCCCCGAATTTCCTCTCCCCCATTTCACATCATCTCTCATCTGGTGATCTCTTTCAGGGTAGAAGTGTCAGTGAGTGTCTCGGCGCTGTCGTGACTCTGGGTCGGCCTCCCTCTGTCACCTCTCGTCCCATCCTTGCTCCCGGGAATGCCCCACTTGGGGCTTAGTGTTTCTAAACCACAGGTTTCGGTGTCGAATCCCCTTCTTAGTAGTCCTAATCCTAATCCTGGTCTAGAGGCAAAAGCATTGATGTAAGAGGGCTGTTCAGTAAAGAATTCTTTTTTGACAACGTACCTTTACTCACTATCATAATTTTGATGGTCTTTCTCAAAATAATCTCCCCTGAATGCGATGCACTTGCCCTAGCGTTTCTGCCAGTCTTCAAAGACATACTGGAAACCATTTTTGAGAGATCCTTCAAAATCGCCTTCGCAGCCTTCACCACTACTTCCGATGATGGATAATGCCTCCCAGGAAGGCGTTTCTTCAAGTTAGGGAATAGAAAAAGGTCTCATGGGGCTGAATCTGGACTATAGCGAGGTTGAAGGATGCACTTCACGTTGATTTTTGCAAGATGTTCAGCAACAACATTGGCAACATGTGGTCGCACATTATCGTGGTGCTGCATCCAGCCTGCTTCATGGAAATGTGGTATTTTGCGCTTGATATGTACTTGCAATGTTTTCAGGACATCACTGTAGTATTGTCCAGTTACTGATGTGTGTGCAGGTACAACATGCTGATAAACCATTCCATGGCCATTTTGGGGGTCGGTAATGAAGGAGATTTCCTCACTGAGCTTTGCTGTTTGCTCTCAGGATCAAAATGATGTAGCCAAGTTTCATCAGCAGTGATTACGTTTGAAAGAAACTCCGGATCTTCCTCTAACATCAACTTCAACTGCATGTTACCTCCGTTGCAGCGGTAGGCGATACTGAACATATCTAAACTTTCCTGTTTCTCACAGGCGGGAACCAGGAGTACCAAAAGTGAAACTACTACGGCGTGTTTGTTTCATATTAAGCTAACAGAATATAATAAGATTGGATTTTAGTGCGAAAAATTATGACCGTAAAGAAATTATGGTCATTCTTAATTGAACAGCCCTCGTAATTATTATTTTATTGACGATAATAATAGAAGAATATAGACGAATCAAGAAAATGGTTAGATTGTTCTGATTAATAAGTGAATGTGAAGAACGTATCCCTTCATATACTAAAGTAGCAGTTTCTATAGTTGTTGCAACGCTTTTGTATTATTATTTGATATTAATGTATACAATTCTCGTTTTTGGTTTGTTTTTCTTGGTTTTGCAAAGAGAAAGTTTCAAAGCCCTCGCATAGCAACTATATATTAATCCTACCGTACCTCCCTATTCCTATTGTAGAGCGATATATTATGTATAATGATGATTGTGCATACGTTTATCTTAAAATGAATTGATAGAGGAATAAGTTTTCGTAATAGTATTTTGTTAAACAATAAGTAAACAATGTCATGATAATGTAACACATTAGGTGATTTTAAAGCAAAGTGGAGAAAACAGTATAGAGTAAAGGAAAAACCATGCGTATGATAAAACAGAAGTGTATTTAAGGAATTATCACTGGAGGTTGGTGCCATACTGTTCCAACAGCAGGAGCAAAACCGTGCAAAATATCAAAAAGAAATAATAATACGCACAGAAATATGGATACTGGACTCCGGCTCGTTCCAGAACGAAACTCATACACGACAATAAATTTTTTTGTAAAGCTAGATCGTGTGCATCATATTTCGCTCGCGCAATAAAGTCCGCCATTACTTATTTCTGCTCCTGACGGGGCCCCACAAGCAACAGAGTGTTATCAAAAGATTAGATATTTTCAGTAAATCATTTTTTATATTTGCGCGCCTCAACACAGCGATCGCTGTGTACTACATAAGGGAGAGATAGTCATCGACAGATCCGAACAGATAAAATATACACAACTTATCTTTTTAACTGCCTTTATTTGTTTCCTGCCTAAACGATTAATTTTTACTGTCGATGAGCTTTTAATTCAGATTCTTGGAGCAACACCGTCACAAGTCCACGACCATTTCTTTCCTTATCGAGCAAGTTACAAAGTTGCTCTGACATCTACCTACACATAACCTTATATTTTAAATCTCGCATTGTAATATTTGGTAACATTTTTAAGAAATAAGCCCAAAACTATCATATTTTCAGAAACAGAATTACATAATTTATTTGTTAACTATGCTTTTGAACGCGTTTCTAAACTAAGTGACGTGCATCACAGACTCGTAAAAGGATGAATTACACTGATCACATTGGTCGTGAACGATCAAATACTGGAGAGGTTCGAATGCTTCGTCGTGTTTCTTCTGTTGTGGCTGTTAATAGCTGTAAAAGATAGAGGTATTGCAAACATTTTTGTTGTCATGTACGATTATCCTAGGTGTGCTTAACAAGAGAAAATATACTCATACAATTCATCTTGCCTCAATTATATCTAACAATTATTTTACAGGTTATGGGTGTCTATCTTTAATCTGTACCTACAGCCTGAAGTTGACTCTAAAAAAATAATTGATTTTTTTACTATACTTATACTCCATTCTTTCATTTAATTTATTAATGTCGGCAATATTAATTACTTTGCGTGACCTTCAAAATACTCGTAAACACAGTGGCATAATTCGCCTTCCAATTTTAAATGACGTTTTAGGCCAAAGTATGTTTTTTAGTATGAGTAGTTTAAATGCTTCATGCAACAAAATACGTGACCGATTATATTCTCATTCTCACCAAATGTTCATGGTTGTTATATAATTTACGGCCTACAACGTTAAGTCATATTAGATAATGAATTAAATGATGTTCAAATGAGCCTAGAGTTCATAGAGCTTAGACTAACAAGACATTCGTCTTCCAGGATAAGGGAAAACCCCAAAAAGACACCTTATCCAGATATTTCACCCGGAACGAGATTAGAACTCACGACTGCCTGAAAGTGAGGAAGACATGCTACCACTACAGTATACAGGCAGACAATTTTCTGAATGCCTACTTAAGAGATCTATATAGTCATTCTTTAAATTTTATGACTATATCACCTTTTATTACATATTTTGTAACCCAATACTAATAAAATCCAAAACTACCGAAATACAAAATATTGACTTCGTTTTTGCAATATCTTCATTTGAATTTAAAAGTTCTTTACAACCTTTCTTTTAAATGCAAAAAAGTCGTTAGAACGTAAAATGTGTTTAATATGTAGGGACATTTTTAATTAACACAGATAAATGAATTAAATAAAACACAAAATCATTGACATAAGAAGGAAATGGAATGAAGGGACGAAGTTACAATATTGTTTATATTGATGTACCAGCATTCCCGCTACAAATACTACCAACAAAATAGTTAGTTAGTTAGTTAGTTAGTTAGTTACTAACACTCCCCACATGGCAACGTTGGCCTTCGGGGTAACCTCACCCCACCAAGTGATGACCGGACCCATTTCTCAGGTGGAGGCACCCAGAGGGCGGTGTCCATTACCTCCGATGATAGGGTGATAGTGAAGATGGCGGTGAGGTGAGAGGACCTACAGTTTTTACCGTGGACTCCGAACCACGTTGGGCATAGGGGATACTTCACGTGTGCTAGACAGAGGTGAAGGCGTGGATAGGGCCGACTTAAAATCGCCAACCCCAGAGCCGGGAATCGAACTCGGGACCCTTAGAACGGGAGCCGCGAACGAAACCACCGCGCTACCCCGGCGCCTACCAACAAAATATACCTTTCTCCCTACTGTTCATCACTCTCACATATCATGCAAGAGATGTCATTTATTGGTAAGTGGTAGTATTGGAACTTCTGAAGCTACTGCTTATGGTTTATAAGAAGTAATTAATCGAAGAAGCAAACAGCAGTGACTGTATAACACATTTCTTCCACTTTAATTTTAATTGAAAGTACTACACCCTTTTAAACCATTTTAACACTTTTCCAGCTGACACGTGCTACGTTAGTGCTACGTTTTAACTTATATACAGAAGTCGGTGTGTCTAGCTTAAAATTCGAAATTCCTCTTTCAGTCACACAATGAATTATTTAATTTTATATAATGCCTACAAAAGTTCGCAAGACCATCTGTATCTTCGTTAACGATAATTCTATTAGCTAGAATATTGTCAAAATAAGAAGAATTACTTAATTTTTGACGGCCTAACTAAATAAAAAAGGAACAGATAGTTTGTATAATATTCATTGACCTCCTCTCTGATGACAGCCTCGAAGTAAATAACAAAATGGAATTTGTGATTCATTTGTTTTGACTTTCTTAGGAAAAGTTATATTGACGCTACTTTGTTGTCATTTGTTTCCAATGAAATTTTCTCTATAAATAACGAAGAGGGAGCCTGAATGTGACAACGTGGAAGTCACTCAGTTACATTAATGAGAAACCATAACAAACTGTGGTTGTAGGCTGTGTCTTTGCCTATTTTCTTTGCATCTTTATTATACATGCTTTTCGACATTTTAGTTTCCTGAGTTTTGATTAACTCTTTAAGTGTCTTATGTAGTACTTCTTAAATGTCTCTAAAGCAACGTAAGGGTAATGGGCAAGTGTAACGTTGTAGAGACACACCACCAAATCACAGCAGACGTCGAGTACTTCAGCTGGTTTTACCATAAAATTGCCCCACTTCTTTGCCGAATTGCAAGAAATAGGTGCATTGTAACTGAAGTCTCACATATTTTCTCTGATACTACAACTGTCTCTTTTAATTTAGCACAGTAAACCTACTTTTGCATTTGATAATTTCTATATTTGTGGTCATCAGTTACATTAATTAACCGGACGGTGAAAAATTAGTTCCTCTGCATTCATTCTCTCTCTCATTCGACACATACCAATATATCTCCTGAAATACATATTTTAAGACTCTCTGATTCTAATAGGGCATTTTTATAAAAAGGCCATGTTTGTTTCTGTTTAAATAAGATCTAATTTCATATATGCACATTTTGGAGTTAACTTTTAATATACAACTTTTATTTATTAGTTTGTATTTTTCATATTTATCTTTTCTCGATTGGGAAGTTGTCATTTAATTTTTCGTAGTCATACAAAGAGCTTAGAATTTTAGATCATAATAATTAACATATAATAATCTCACAATCTATTTACTTACTGTATCTTATAACTAGATGCGTAACAGTAAATTTAAGTTTATTTAGATCAACGAGCGGTAGGCAGAGTCTTACAGTTTTGTGATAAAGTTGGTGGAAAGAATCAGTGGAGAAATCGTCCGAATATAACTCATGTGTATTTTCATATTACTTTCCGATTCTAACCTCAATCAGGGCAACTATATGGCAATAATTTTTACGTATGCAAAACTAATTGTCTGCTATTGAAACAGAGCCCTGCGATGCGTAAACAATAGTGCAATGGAGTGCATTCAGAATCCTGTAGTTTAGTCACCGCCTTCTCGAAACCTTTGGTTTTCAGTTGTTTTTGTCGTTAACAAAATATTAGCTAACAATTCGCTTTGAACCTTGATGAAATGCAATATTTTAGCATTACGTTATTGTTTATTTTCTTGCAGATAAATGGGAACAGAAGATTAGTGTAGACTTAAACGATAATTAGATCTTTTAAGAATACCTACAACTGTGTGATGCTTTGAGATTTCCCTATCTATGTATGGTCTGGAGTTAAAAATGTAAATAACGAATTCATTTGTAAAAAGTACAAGTAATGAAAATAAACAAAGATAAAGATAAATAAAGTATATTTTAGAAATTATTTTTTAAAAGGAGAAATTAATATACTCATTTACACATTTTTGTGAAGCAAGATTTTGTGTACAAAAGTATTTCAGATTTGCAGAAGATTCGGGAAACACGGCCTTAGGGGAAAAAAGCAGTTTCCAGAAATAAAGTTCGATTTGGAAAACTTCGGAAGCATTCTATGACGCTGCGTTCACAATATACGCTTTGGAAACGTAGAGCCAGACTGGAAAGTTCAATGATTTCAATCCTGGCTATGGCAATGAAGTTTTTAGTCTGACCCTATCTTTCCATAGTTTGGTCTACACAGGGCCAATGTGAAAGAACAATCATTTTTTCCAATGTACGCTTCGATACCACTTTGGCTTCATTTCAAAGCTCTGCTGTTGATAGGGAGTTGTCTTGCGGCTTGGCCGCATGCAGTAGCCGAGAGGTAAAATGCATGTGCTCTATAAGTAGACCGAGAGGGGCTTGGATAATTGATGTGCATGTTTCTTCTTCTTATTGTTACTTAATAACAATATCTTATGCTTCTCTTGCAAACGATAAACATTTTCTTATCGTTTTCAAAATAAATGCAATGTTATTAGAAAATTACCTTAATATTGGTTATGTAAACACTCGGACTCATTTATCTGTTATGAATGGTACTATAATGGTAATATAATGCGAAGTATCCTCTCGTGAGTATTTCATTAGACATTTGGCCGTAGAAGAGGGCAGTAAGAGAAGTGGAGGATCTACTCACCCGGTACTAAGTTGATGTATATTTTTATGTGATTTTACATATACGAATTTATTTCATTTATTTCAGTTAGTTTAAAACCAGTGTAGAATGTTTCAGTTTTTATGTGTGGGTATAAATATCATAAATTAAAGTAAACCTTAGCAATTGGAAGTTATATTACAATGTGCGTAATACACATTTTGTATTTCTAAACAAAAAAATTAAATTGATGTTTTGGATTCCAACCTTTGTAGGTCTATCGCCTATGTACCTATATATAACCGCTCGTCTAACTGTGCACGTTTAGTTATTGAGACTCAATTATGAGACTCAATTTTTCACACACAGTAATGTGTGCCAAAAAATATTATCTGTATGTGGATGTGCACAAAACATATGAAACAATACACAGTGTGTGAACGTTGTCACTATTTATTATTATTATTATTATTATTATTATTATTATTATTATTATTATTATTATTATTATTATTATTATTATTATTATTATTATTATTATTATTATTATTATTATTATTATTATTATTATTATTATTATTATTATTATTATTATTATTATTATTATTATTATTATTATTATTATTATTTTATTTATTAATTATTATTATTATTATTATTATTATTATTATTATTATTATTATTATTATTATTATTATTATTATTATTATTATTATTATTATTATTATTATTATTATTATTATTGCGAGAGGATTCATTAAGACGAAGCTAGAGAGACGTGTTACGTGACACCGTTGTAAACCGGCCGCGGAAACGATGTGGACTTTGAAAAATATACGCTTCTAGAATCTGCTCTTTTTTGTGTCAAATGGTGTATGTACATTTAATTTTCACTGAAAATATCTTAAACACGCGTTTTTTTTTTTTTTTTTTTTTTTTTTTTTGTAATTTACGCCCATCAACGTCAAGTCATATCGGACGATGAATGAAATGGGTCCATAGAGCTTAGAGTTACCCGACATTCGTCTTTAAGGATAAGGGAAAACCCCGGAAAAACCCTTATCCAGGTAACTCACCCTGACCGAGATTCGAACTCGGGACCTCTTGAACGTGAGACAGACATGCTACCACCACGCTACCGAGGCGGGCTATAATTTTGTGAAAGACGTTATTGGGGAAATGAAGTTTTTGAAAATGTTTCATGTAAATAGTAAAGGGTTTTTTGGAATGAGGAATTTTGAAAATCTTCGTATTGTTTTCTTGGAGGACATTGAACCCAAATATCAAGTTTACTTTTTAGATTTAGGTACCCTCAAAACATGTATTTCTAATGAAATCTTGGTGTCGAATGTTTAGGTGGAGTACAGTAATTGCTCTACTTAAAGTATATAAGTAGTAGAGTAAATAAAGATGTACAGTTATGAAAGTAATAGTTATTTCAGTTGTTTTAAATTAACAGAAACAGTAATTATAAAAAAAAGAATAAGAAGAAAGGTGCAAAGTAAGGAGACTAGCGTCGTTTTTGCACGAATGGCGAGCATCAATTCCACGTCGGTGCTCGTGACGAACAGGCAAGTAGGCGATGGTGCTACCCTCTGCGGCAACGTCGCGAGTTACCACTGTGTCTGTCTATTCTATCGGAATGGATACAATTGTTTCGCGGCATGCACAAAAAAGCAATAGGGCGTATCGTATCGTATCTCATTGCTCGAAGCTATTAATCAATAAATTATGGTGGTTTCAGACGAGAAAATGTGTGGGAGGGGGGCTATTGTGTGCTCAGCAAAAATGCTAAATCGCTGAAAAATGAAAGTGATGACGATATTGGCCAGTGATTTCGGGAATATAATTCAAAATTTCACAATACAGCCGTCCGGCGCTCCGCTATACAATGATGGTTATTGCGCGTGAAGGTATTACAACAAAATAAAAAAAGAATTAATAACATAGCGGGTTCGTTATCTTGTCGAGTTGTTATTCCAATGGAATTAAGTCGGTAGACAGTAAATTGAAATTAAAATCAATTTCTTCCATACAGCAGCGTCTACTGCCGCACCACAGTGTTGGATAAAAAAAAAAGACTGCTAAATTAACTTGCTTACAAAGAACTGTTGTACCGCGCTCGGAGAGGCATCTGATAAATATATATTTGTTGTATGCACCCCTTGAGAATAGACATGCATACGTGATTGCTTTGTTTATATAAAGAATATTTCATGAGGAAAACAATGCATTGCCAGCCTTTGTCATTCCTCAGGAAAAGAAACATTCATTGTCTCTGTATCTGTAACCGGGAAGGTCGGAGGTTCGGAACCTCTGCCCGGTGCAACTGAATGGCATTTCCGTACTCATATCCAGACACTAAATACATTCACATAACATTCTCTACCCGTTATTCAACTAATTATTATTTCAAAAGCTTATTATTCTATGTACCTTCTGCTAATCCAATACACTTTCGCAGAAATGTTTTTTTTATGTATTTCCTTGCAATGTGAGAATGAAGTCTGAATTCTATTGGTCTATGTTGGTACGCCGATTTATCGAAGAAGTTCCTTATTTTGTGTTGACATGCCATTTTGGTGTAGATTTATTGACATTTTGTGGAATTTTATTCCCTTTTCTTGGCCTAGCTGAAGTCGGCGAGCATTGACTAGTAGTTCATAAGTCGAGGTTTTGGATCGATGATTTTATCACCTTTATCCGTGAAAAAAATAAAATAAAATAAAACACTGTAGAGCACAACAAATATATTAAAGATAAAATTATATATATATACATAATTCGCAGGAGTTCTTCAACAAACATTTTTTTTCTTCAATCACTTTGCGGTAGTTTTTTCCTTCTGCATGGTTACCTGATATTTCACGATCACTTCCTATAGCATTGGATTGGATTGCACAGAGATCCAGTCTTCGTCTGTTGTACCTATGCCCCAAGCGGGACATCTCTGTGAGGAAGGATGAGGTGAGAGAGAGGGCGACCGTCTCAAGGAGTGACGACGGTGCAGAGAGCGTGGTCTCTACAATTGACCAGTGGGAAACTCCCCGCCAGGTCAATACAACCGGCATCCCATCCGTCGTAGTCCTGAAACGACCCACCAAACCGTCTTGGAGGCCATCCAACTGAAGGAGGAAGTGTTTACCAGGAGCATATCATCCTGCCATGCAGCGCCTAGACTCCCGCCGACACTTCTACCCTGAAAGAGCCCACCAGATGACAGATGATGCGAAATTGTAATGGAGATGAAATGGAGTGACAGGGCATTCAGGGGATGCAATTATCCTACCCAGCATTCGCCTGGCGGAAAAAAAAAAAAAACTATCGGTCAGGTAGGTCAACCACGGGAATGGAACCCGGATCTCCGGAATAAGGGCCATAAACGAAACTGCCTGAGCCATCCCGCTCCGTCCCATAACATTTATGTAATCCTTTTCACTTTCTTAACAGAGCGTCTCTTTTGTTTTACCACTTATTACTAGAGGATGGATTTATATCACAATAAAGTATAAATATATACATGTACCTATGCACTAAAAGTATGATAAATATTATCTAAAACCTATATAACAGGTAAATTTAAAATAAAATACATATTTTCATTTCTCACATTTATTAATCCTGAAGTAATCAAATAGCAAATTCTTAAAAGCAGGCATTAATTAATTCATATTTATTAGTCTTTCTTTCAGTCTATTTTAGTATTAAAAGAGAAATTGTCTGGTATTCTTCTCATCTTAAAGTACCGAATTGTACGAACAATTTCTGAAAAAGTAAAATATATATGTACAAATATGCACTAATCCCTTAAATATGGCTTTATATGCACTATAAAGCTTCTAAAATAAACACCATACAGTGTAGAATAAATTTATTACTTACATGCATATGTTTAACATCAAAGAATTTAACATGAAAATATGCAAAAAACCGAGCTCTACTTATTACATTAACATTGTGTTACATATCAATTCTATCACTTCTCAGATTTAACTAACATTTCACACTGGGAAACAAATCTTGGTGGGGGCTATATGCAAATAATTGTTTAAAGTTGGCTTAAGCGACAGTCAGATCTTTTAAGAACGTGTTGTTACGCATTTGTAGTAGTTATTTTATCTTGAAGGCAAGTAAATATTATCTCAGGAATGACAAAAGCTCGTGCTTCTATCATAACAATGCTTTTATATAAGACCAGGGTTTCATACTTAAATGGTTTCATTACACAAGAGGAAATTCAAATTAAGTTTTTATTTAAGGACACTCTTTTAATGTTTTTTTTTTTTTGTAATTTACGTCCTCCAACGTTAAGTCATGTTGGACGATGAATGGAATGAAATGATGCTCAAATGAGTCTAGGGTCCATAGAGCTTAGAGTTAACCGACATTCGTCTTTCAGGATAAGGGAAAACCCAGGAAAAAGCCTTATCCAGGTAGCTCACCCTTACCGAGGTTTGAACTCGGGACCTCTTGAACGTGAGGCAGACACGCTACCAAGGCGGGCCTTTTAGTGCTTGTAGGGATGTTCTGAGCATACCATTCTATATTGGGCATGATAGGCGGCTTAATTTTGCTCAGAAACCTCTATCAGGACACTAAAGGAACCTTTTTCCAAAAATGCTTTGGAAGGCGTTCAGTGGATCTCAAAATGTGCATTTCCGTTAAAATTTCTGTATCGAAGTTTTGGATGGAATTAGTAATCGTTAGAGCCGGTTTGAGAACTTTAAAAATATTAATTTTTAATTGAAGCCTAATTTGCGGTAGGAGGATTCATTTAAAAAAATGTTAATTCTAAAGACTTGGAAGAGAATGGACTTCCGGAGAGACTAAATGATGATAAATATGCGAAACATAGCTATTTATGATACAAATATAAAACAAAAGTTTTATTTTGTGAGCAGGTGTGGTTTCGAAACGGGGCAATAGGTTGAACAATATAAACTCCTTTAGGCCCAGCACTATACAATATTTTTATACAGTCCTGAATACTTGGATACTCTATAGATTATACATAAATATACGGTATTTTATCTTTATCATGGTTATGATATCATGGTTATGTGGTTTAGAAAACCACAGCATTTTACAGAAGGGAGGCAGTGTAAATAATAAAACGATGAAATTAACGTAACAAAAATTTAATTAATGAATAGATTACAACTTTTTCCAAACCTTCTCATCTTTTGACCCGCTATTTTATAAAAATATTTAACTCAGATTTACGACCTTCTGAAGCGATTTTCACATCCCCAAGAAACAAATGTTGGCATTGCCGGTGTGTTAAAAGATTTTGAGTGCTGAGTAAAAGAATTTTGTTCTTTAACATATTCGTGGACCACCAAAGGCCCATTTTTACTATCAGTTCCCAAAAAATGAATTTTTTAGCTTATGTCATGTTATAGTGTTTTGTAATTTCTTCTTAATATAGATATTATATAAGTATAATATTTACATTTTAAATATTAATTATAAAAACAGTACTGCACTTGCACTTTTTATCGTGAATTTTGAGCTACTTCATACAAAAGTGGCAATATCTACAAACTTTGGAGTACAGTGACCAACTTTATCCAATACTTTAGAGGAAGTCTTACTTTATATATTGGTGCTCCTGTTAGGTATGGCAGCTTCTGTATACTCAGTCGATATGATGTCTTTATTTTGAAACACACGTGAGTTTATTTTTTACATTTTTGCTTTGTAAATGACATTTTCCGGATGTAAACAATCTTTTTTTGTAAAAAGTACTGAAGATAGCCAAATTGCTATTTGCTTATGGTTCTGATAATAATCAGCGCTCTCTGTTCAAAAATATCTAGTATTTAAATGCATTGTCTTCCAAGAATAAAGTTAAAATATTCTTCACATACCTATGTTTATTAAAAATGGCTAACAGTTCTTATTAAATTAACACGTGTTTAATATACATTTTTATGAAAAATTAAATATGGATGACTTTTGCATAACTGATTAACCATAAGAAATAGAAAAAATGTTATTACCAATATAGTTCTCGTTAAAACATATAATTTATGTGTGCACTGAAGCATTTCGGAAATATTCGCTGTTATTTGAATGTTCTGATTTTGTTCAACTAACTATTTCGACACAATCGTTTTATTAGTTTGCATGTTAATACATTTCCCTCTACAAATCATGCAAATAAAATGAAATATCAAAGATATTATGTAGTGACCAGATTTAAGACATTTAACTATCACTTAAAGTCTGCTATATTCCCTTATACCTAGCAATAAGATAATGCAGATCGAGCAATAAGTGTTGAGAAAGTCATGTGAGTGTACAGATTGGATTATTTTATTCAGGTAATACAATAGGGAATACGACAAATATATGAGTATGACCACAATTACCCGTTATTAGAAGAGCTGGGCACACCATATAAGAAAGGACCTTGATGCTATAATGTTGCCATAAAATACTTTTTCAGTCTTTTGTGTTGACTTGAAGTTTTGTATGAAAATCGAAAAGAGATGTATGTGAATACACATTTGAAAATAACTGTAAGACAGACGTCGTTGTTTGTGCGAAGTTTATCTGAAGAATGATTGTTTACAGCCAAACAAAATGGACGCATAACATAACTCAGAGGAAAATATCTGTAACTTAGCCATCTCTGTTCTATACAGCGTGCAGTGAAAGATAGCAGATTTGCAAACAAGATGGGTTAGACTGCTAAAGAATAAAATAAGTAAAACTGGAGCTGTTGACAATGAAGAGATACAACCCAACAAATTATAAAGAGATGTTTCTCCGACAGACTAAAGAAAATTCATTTCGCATAAATTTGCGTGTTTTAGTGTGAACTACATTTTCTACGCAGCAAGATTTTATGTATCTCTTACAATTTATCAGTTATGTAAAAGTTTTCCAAAATTATGAGGATTACTCAGTGCGTTCCCTTAAAATTCAGGATATAATTTCATTTGTCATGAAAATATATTTAACATGTACCAATTTAATCAAAATGTTAACAATTTTTAATTTGAAATTTCGAAATCTGTTCTACGTATAGGATAGTCAAGACAGAGGAAACAGTCTTGAAACTGTCACATTCTTGGAAAATACTGAACCTAATACCAAGTTTTATATACAAGCTACCTTTCTTTCTTGGGTTTAATAGACTCCAAACTGACTCCAAATTTCGGCTTCGAACATTTGGTTGGACACAATGTCATCTTTCTTTGCCATCTTTCGTGATATAGAAAACAAATATTAGTGAGAAAAAATTTATGATTTATTTCTCAACAGGATACCGAGCGGGATGGCACAGGTGGTTTCGTCTGTGGCTCGCACTCGGGAGGCCCGGATTTGATTCGCTTGGCCGACCTGCCTGACCCATGTGTTTTAAAGGGGTTTTCCGAATGCTGAATTTCCAGGCCCTCCATTTCACTCCATTATCATATCATCTCTCATCTTGTGGTCTCTTTCAGGGTAGAAGTGTCGGCGAGTGTCTCAGCGCTGCATGGCAGGATGAAATGCTCCTAGTAAACAATTCCTGATTCGGTAGGATGGTTTCTGGTCTGCGGGACGATCTGGTGGGCCGTTTTCGGACCACGTTGGGTGGGATACGGTTGTGCTGGTCTGCCGGGGGTGTTTTCAACTGTCAAGTAGTTGGTACCTTGTCCTCTGTATTGTTGTGACTCCTTGGTTCGGTCGCCTTCTGTCTCCCCTCGGCTCATCCTTCCTCCCTGAAATGCCCCACTTAGGGCTTAGGTACAATAAACTACAGGTTTCCGTGCCAAATCCTCTCCGTAGTAATTGTAATCAACAAGCACTATTAAATTAATCATTTGTTACTTCGGCTTCTTGATTGTTTCTTACGTTGTTAGCATTACTACCGCTAAATGAGGAATTCCTTATTACTGTATTGCCAACTACTGAAAGTAAAATAAATTTCCTGACAGAATCCATTGGTGGTACTTCAAACTTCAATACGCGAATTTTAGTTTTCAAAATAAATATTTCTTCTCAATTGTCGAATCTATTTGTCCATTTCATTGGGATAATATTGTCACAAGTGACTGTTTTGTTTAATTTAAATAGTGCATTGTCAGTAGTTATTTTGATTATGATGATGCGTGTGACGTCATGTCACGTGACCTTTCCGTCTCTAGTGAAGCATGTACAAAGTGTTCTCTCTCTTGTGGGTAAACTACGGTGAACGACGGATGTAGTTCCTCTCTTTGTAAAGGTAGGTAACGGCCATGTGGCCACTGGTGTGTTTTCTATTATTGTAGTGAACCTTTCATGTCTAAATTGTAGTTTCAGTATTTTGTAATGTAATTAAACCTTGATACAGAAAATCCCAACATCTCCTGAGTATGCCTACCTCTGATTTATTAGCCCCTGAGGTGCGGCCTGGCCACGTGGCAATATATTCATTTACCATCCATTGTTAGGTCGTCACAATATTTTAACCTATGGATCTACTTCATAAGTAAATACCAAAAATTGTCTGCCTATCTGGTTTATCAATCTATTTATATTTAGCATTTCTACTCTTTTATTCTGTTTTTTAAATGACACTTGTTCTTAAAACGTAAACCCTATTGGAACCTAAAGAGCTTAACTGTCAGAATTGTTATTACCTATTTAAAATGTTATCATTTTAGAAAAACTTAACACATGTGTTATGTACTTTTTAGGAACTATATTTATTTAATATTCTTTAAAATGTGTTTGTAAATGCCTTATTAAATCAAGAATAAATATATGTTTAAAGGTGTAACAATACTTAATTTTATGAAAGTGGAAACATCGTTCACAGCCTTGTGATATTTAAACCTTTCTATTCTTTGTGCATAAAATATATATGAAAATATTTATTAATGAAATGTTGATAATGTGTTTATATTGAAACGTTTATGTTTTGCTTATTATTTTTGCTCCACGAATTTACTTTAAATAAGGTTATCTCAGATACTTGATGTGAAATATTTAATAAAAGCTTCAAACACTTATCACTGAAGAGTTCCCGAACTTATTACTTTGAATATAATAGTGACAACCGAAGATTTTAGCTGAATATAATTCCCAGCAGTATTACCAATGCTAAAATTCAATTTAATATTCTGTTTTTATATTTAAAGCTAGGTACCAAAGCTAGATTTTAATTTCTAATGTGAATTTTATAGCGTTATCATTCATTCATTCAAGCAGCTGGCGGCTGTCATATAAATTTAAGAGTTTTAATACATAATTTATGCAATATGTTCTAAATACCGCCAACTGGCTCGTGCAATAAATTTTATTTCTAGTAGTTGGTGACACCATGAGACATAATCCGCCACCCAGCGGTAGAAACTCTAGCAGCGAAACAAACACTTGACATTCTGAATGCTAGCCACAGACAGGTAGGGAATGCATTTTGTATGAGTGCGTGAAGTAACGACGGAGGCGACATCTTTCGACGAGTGAAGTATATTCGCGGCCTGGATGTGTTGATCTTTGCTAGAGCGTTGTCTGCGCTGCTTCCATTTTCGAGATTAAATTTTTGATGTATCGCTTTGTGAGATGTCACATATGCCATGGAGGTTTTGGGCTTAACCTCCCGGGCCCCCCCTTCCCCACAAGCAGTGCTTTTAACGCCCCACGCACTCTGGCAAAAAGACCGTAACGATAAATTTGGTTACTATGAATGTAGCAAGGAGAAGCCAATCTGCTAATAGGTGTACGAGTATACTTAAGGGCGACACTTTGCTGGCTCGGTTTGGCTCGCGATCTCTTAGTTTCTTGGACGGCTTGCTGCTCAGGGCTATCCAAACTCTCCCACTATTCCATTTTCAAATACACAAACTAATTTTAAACACTCCTGAAACTGATATTGGGTAGTTATAACTATTGCGGCTTTCCAATAGGATGTTTGTCCTTGAAGGCTACCAGACTGGCAACCAATCGCAGTCCTGTGGTGTTGTCATATTGTATTCTCCTTAAGTGGAGTTGACGAAGTGAATGCATCTCTAATAAATATCTACTATTTGCGCTAAGACAAAAATTCAAATTTCCTAAAAGGTGATCCACGAAGAGTTAGGCATAAATGTTTCTAACTTAACTATGAGAAACCCACATTTTTAGCTCAAATACTTTTCATAATACAAATACATAAAATATCAATGTATTATAACGATGCATTTCGACGTAAGTATTTTAATCACCACCAGTCTTGGTTAGTATGTATGTGTGAACATATATTTGTAATTAATCAGAACTGAAATGTGAACTATTGATATGATGTGATAAAATAATTACTTTGAACAGATCGAGGTATTTGTTAAATTCAAGGGAGAGCAAACAGTCGACTTACTGTTAGAAGCTTTAATGGTGCATGTGGAGAAAGTGAGCCATATATTTATTTTTGCTTCATAATCGGGTCGGTTTTAAAGTGGTTGACGTTGAACGATTTATTCACGAAGAGGTAACACAACAAGACTGCAAAACTGCATGGAATATGTAGAAAAACTACAAGAAGGCGTTTTGAAAGAAATGGCACGTGATGAGATTTTGGAACTTATCATCAAGACTCAGACGATGAAGACAGTGACAGCGTCTCTTGACGTAAGTGACATTGACAGAGATATGGATGATCCACTGCCAACTCCATTGAATTAGAATAATAGGTAATTCATAAACTATAATGATAGCATTTAATGTGGGAATATGGTTTTTCCAATTTCAGTTGATGCCCGCTTAAGTCTAGCTCCAAGGAGAGTTACATGCCCTAGTATAGTGTGTGAGGGCAAGGGAAATATGAAAAGAGTGGGGATAACGAAATGGTAATGCTGAGCATTCGAAGTAGACCAGTACTCTTCCCATAAAATAAAATAAAATAAAAATTACAACCTGTCTTTGTAGATCAAATAAATCTTTACTAGGGGCACTATTTATATTCTGAATCTTGCCAAACCTAAATGTTGAAGGTGCCATCTGACGTTTCCAATGGAAAGTGTGACATTGTTGACGATATTCTACTTCACACATTTTGTCAATAGAGCTTCCTTTGTTTCCTTTACATTAACCTGAAAATTGTTCTCAGCAAAAACATAGAATTAACTTGTGTAAATGTTAGTGCAATGTTTTATTACGCCCTTTGGCTTGGATAATCAAGGCAGGAGTGCATCGATCAACTAACTTCCACATTTGGCGACCAAGCTCCATCCTTTGCTACTGTAAAACGCTGTTATAACGAATTAAATCGTGGCCGCCGTTCGGTCAATAATGAAGTTCGTAATAATGCAAGATCATCATGCTATATATTGTGAGACTGAGGCAACTCTAGGCATTAGTTATATAAAATATTGCATAGTTATTTAGCCGTGAGAAATTTTTGTTTTCGTTGGATCCCACATAATTTGACGCAAACTCAAAAGGATGGTCGTGTCGTTTGGTGTACAAAAGTGCTCAATAAATGCAATGGCGGTGCCTCAAAAGACTTATATAAGATTTTAACAGTTCACGAATCATAGATCTATGCGTATGAGCCGGAACGTAAGCAGCAGTCGACTGTATGGGTGTTTGAAGATGATGAAAATCCAACAAAGGTTGTTCACAGTCGAAGCACTTCGAAGCAAATGGCCGCCTCCTTTATCAGCAAAACTGGCCATGTGGCAGCCTTGCCTTTAGAGCAACGTAAAACGATTAATGCCGAATGGTATACAGCCATTTGTTTGTCGGAAGTCTTCTGTGGAGTAAGGAGTCGTAGGGTCGTTCTTCATCAAGATAATGAGAGCGCACACACATCTCGTCTAACAGTAGACTATTTGAAAGATCAAACATTCGAATTCATGGGTCATCCGTCATACAGTTCTGATTTGGCACTCAATGACTTCTTTTTGTTCCCAAACATCAAGAATAAATTGCGTAGACAACGATTTTCGTCGGCAGAAGAAGCCGCTGATATCTTCAAAATCCATGTTTTGGAGATGTCTCAAGAAAATTTGAATAAATAATTTTTTGTGTAATGTTACGTCCTCCAACGTTTCATATCGGACGGTGAATTAAATGGATGAAATGATGTTCAAATGTGTCCAGGTTCAATGGAACTTAGAGCTACCCGACATTCGTCTGTAAGGATAAGGAAAACCCCAGATAAAACCTTATCCCAGTAACTCACTCTGACCGAGATTCGAACTTGGAACCCCTTGAACGTGAGGCAGACATGCCACCATCTACGCTACCGAGGCGGGCGAATGAATGCTCAGACAAATAGTTCAAACGGATGCAAAAGAGTATTGATCATAAAGGTGAATATTTTAAAAAACAACAAAGCAGTTTTCAATCAGAAATTTCTTCGTTTTAATTATTGGGCTCAGTAAGACCTAATTTTCAGTTTGACTTCGTGGATCCATACAGACAACAATAATTTTGGGTTAGTTTTGTGAGATTTATTCACGAACCTAATATTGCTATTAAAGATATCCATTAAAAAGACGACATTTTAACGTTTCTTTCTTTACTACCCAAGTTTGAAGCGAATATAGGAGAACTACAAATTAAACAGCAGGGAAAACAGATTAAAACCTCGAAATCACTGCCCTGGTATAACATACAAATTCGGGAATAAACTACAAACTTTGACATGCTTCCCGCTTAGGAAATGATGTCATCTAATCACATTAAGTGAAAATCGAGCTTGATATTTAGGACATCGTCTTTAATGGAGGCCACACAAAGATTTTTTTTTAAAGGACCCCTCCATCCGAAACCATTCTTTACATGGAGTATCTTTTTCAAAAATGCTTACTATGATTTTAATTAAATGATTGTATGTTATACATGCCGAGCGGGATGGCTCAGGCGATTTCATCTGTGGCCAGCATTTTGGAGGTCCGGGTTTGATTCCCGTGGCCGGCTTAACTGACCCAGGGGTTTTCTCGGGTCACCAGGTGAATTCTGGATAGGTTAATTACATCCTTTCATCTCTATTATCATTTCACATCATCTCTAATCTGGTGGTCTGTTTCAGGGTTGAAGTGTCGGTGAGAATCTCGGAGCTGCATGGCAGGATGACATGCTCCTACTAAACATTTCCTTCTCCAGTAGGACGGTTTCCGATCTCCGGGAAGACATGGTGAGCCGTTTCCGGACTACAGCGCGTGGGATGCCGGAAGCTCTGGCCTGCCGGGGGTGTTTTCAACTGCTAAATAATAAGGGCCTGCCTTCTGCACTGTCGTGGCTCCTTGGGTTGGCCGCTCTGTCTCCTCTCGCCTCTCCTTTCCCCCGGGGGTGCCCTACTTGGGGCTTAGGTACAAGAGATCAAGACTGGTAGCAGTCCGAATCCTCTCCTTACCGTAAACCAAGCCAATGTTAAACATACTTCATTACAAAGTGATATATGTGTGTGTGTGTGTGTGTGTGTGTGTGTGTGTGTGTGTGTGTGTGTGTGTGTGTGTGTGTGTGTGTGTGTGTGTGTGTGTGTGTGTGTGTGTGTGTTTCTAAGAATGTCCTCTTCATTGACTTTTGTGTGACTGGTAAACCATAAGATATGTATAATCTTACTATACAACAAATGTAGATCTTGTTAAAGCACAAAACTGTGTCAAATTTACTTTTTGTGAGGTTAATCAATACCAACATAATCCTTGTTATTGGACACAGTTTTCAATTTTTATTTGTACTCAAAATGAAGATCGTTATTTGATTCTCTCTCTCTCTCTCTCTCTCTCTCTCTCTCTCTCTCTCTCTCTCTCTCTCTCTCTCTCTCTCTCTCTCCTTCATACAATTTAAAGAGAATTTTCAATCCATCACAAGGCGATTACTTTTTAAAAGATAGGACATAAGTTTAACCTACTGTACCTGCAAGGAAATACGTAATAAACCATATTTCTACAAATGTTTATGCTTATTAATGTGAGGCAGATAGAATATCGTGTTTAGCGATATATTTTTAAGAATGGGTAGAAAGGTTATGTGAATGTAACACATCAAGTTATTTAGAAGCTGCCGTTAGAATTGGATCTTTTAACACGTGCCATTCATACAAGACATTGAAATTATAACACTTTCTGCAGTAATTCGTCACAATATCCTTTGTTGCAGATTATATTTATTTAGGTATTCATTCTTGATGCAAGAATATTGTTATTTTGGCAGAATCTAAAGCAGCAATTCAGGCTTCAGCATCCACTTCCCACTCAAAAATGGAAAAAGTTCTAGAAAATATAATCCTGAGCATTAAAAGTATGCAATGGAGTTTGCAAAGAAACAAAAGCCTTTTATATGAATCAATTAAAAGGATTATACAGAAAACAAAAAGATATAATTATAAATCTAGACTAAATGAAAAAATTGGTAACCGAAATATAAACGTACTTCTATAAAATCCCTCTGTAATTCTGGAAATGCCACATATCTGCTGTTGCCATTATTACAGGACATGATTGCCTAGGAAAACATCTCCATAGAATTGGCGTACTAACTTCTCCAAATTGTGTATTGTGCTCTCAAAATATAGAAATGATGGAGACATCTAAACTATCAGCTTTAGAAAGTTATCAAGATATAACTTTTAAGTACTGGGAAGCTCGAAGGAGAATGACTTCATTGTTGACTCCAGAGCATTAGCGAAATGCATACATACATATTCATAAAAGTGAAGGCCTTGTATCGATTAATACAATGAGTGGTTGTTTTAATGGTTTCGACATAACTAGCAAGCAACGCATAAATAAATTTAGTTTTTATTTATTTTTCAAGTGATGTAAGTTTTCACAAAAAGTAATTGAATAATCAACAACATTCATATTAAGTTTCTTGGCATAATGGTGTAAGACAGATTTTCAGAAAACCATTTAAATGCTATGTATATCAGCTTCTAGTACACTAGCCTCACAGATGCACCAGAGGTTCTACTGTGAGTTGGTTTGTATGTTACATTCTACCACCAGGAGGCTATTATTATAGGTATTATTACTATCGTAATCATCCTTATATACTGATGAATTTGGAACTCCAAGGCAACAGATAAAACTATCTGCGCACCTTTAGGCTGGTGTGGAAGCCATTTAGATGGTGTATCGTGGTAGCTGTAAGCATGCAGTATTTTGGTGGCTGGAGTACGTCGAGTACTGACATGGAGATTTTCACCTTTGACATGCAGGTAGCCCAGTTCAACAACATAAAATAGAAACCACGTAAATACAACCCAGTCAGTATCTGGAAGATGTTGCTAAACATTCAATTCCAGTACTAACACTTATTTTCCCTATAAGAAATTCCTGATTTTTCTGTACAATCCTTCAGTTCCTCAAAGTAAACAAAATTCAGTTGCACCACTATGCCATAAACCTCAGGTATCCCTATAATTTGTCTTCAGAAACAGAACAGAATCTCAGTGTTTACAGAAGCATAAGAGTAACTGTACAACTCTATTTTAACAACACGTCGAATTTTTAAGACCTAAATAATTGCTACCTATAGTTAATAATCATTATTTTAGATATGTATTCTTCTTCACTTGGATTGCTCAATAAACTCCAGACGTCAGAGGAACCAGGAACACAGCTAGGATGTTACTGAGAAGCATACTCAGGTGGTTTTTCACTGTAACAGAACAAACATACAATATGAGCTGATACACTACTCACTCTAGCAGTCACAAGATACAACCTACAAAATGTAACTTTTGTTCACCGGTTTCCGATATGAAAGTTGTTTTAAGTAATTTCAGTGTGCAAAATTGAATGATGCTGTCCACTTTTGTCTATCACGGTAAGGTTTTCTCACAAATCACAAAAGAACAATTTGAAAATAGTGTAAAAATCGTTTGTTGCAAAACAAATTAAAAAAATATGATTAATAAATATATACAGATACTGTATATCTGTAAGTTAAGGTGTAAAGTTACATTTTCCTTGGCCGGGAAGTCTCTTGCGTTGAGTTACGTTTGAATTGTGATAAAGGAACTTCCCTTTTCAAGCACCAAGGTACTTCGCTTGCACTGTTCGGACGACCCTGATATCTCCTCTTCATTTCCTGGATTTCTTGATGAAACCATTCACCTTGTTCATCTTTGAGGTGTCCAACATTGTCTCAATTTAGATGAGAGTACAAGAACTGAAGCTTTAAACTCATATTTCGGCCTGAAGCTCATAGCTTTTGTAGCATACTTCTCATCATTTTTTCGTATCACAGATCTTTTATATGTAAAAGAAACTTATTGACTACCTCTTTGAAAGAATACCACAGTTACAGTTGTAGAAAACATTCATGGTGTCCAAAAATGTACTGTTTTCATTAGCTATCTTATCGAGGTCCATTAAATATATCCTCTTTTATCTTAGCTCCAGACATCACGGAAAATTTACTGCTCAGATATTTGAAACCGAACCATTATGGTCCATTGCTTTCATCAACTGTTTCATAATACCTTTTTTAATGAACTAGACTAGCACGAATGACATTTCTCTCTCCTGGCGTTAAACCTTTTCTCACAGACAATTCTCTGTGTCCAGTGTTTAAACCTTTTTCTACAGTTCCAGTCATAAAAAGCATGCGCGTATTTTGAATATCCTCGTTGCCGCTCTAGTAAGATACTGGATACCTTTAGGTCTCCGCACAATAGATATTAATATTCCTTGTGGTTAATTCTAAGCTTAGTTTTTCAAAATTTTCCTATGATTTTTTCTTCCCAGCTGTTGAATTAAACCTGGTACACCACAACAATGAATAAGCTGGTCTTTCATCTTAAAGAACTTTGCTTCCCTGTATCCAATGCTGAGGTCGAGCTCGATGCCGGTTGGCTTGAAGTTATACCTCTTCCGAGCGCTGGTAATTCCGGCGATGCTATATGCCTGCGAGATCTGGGGCATGGCCGCAGATAGCTGGCTGGCATGGCTTCAACGTGCACAGAATAGAGGACTACGGTCTATATATTCTCTGGGTCGTTGGTTGCTTCACGAAGGCTCGGGTCTTCCATACGTGGAGGATGAAATTAGGCGTCGGGCATCAAAATTATACGCTACTTTACCAACACATAGAAGCGCCCTTGTTAGATCATTGGGAGATTATGACCCCACTAGACGCCGGTCCACGCTGTTCCGGGTAACCCGCATGGCTTGCGGGCACCCGAGATAACCCAGGAGCTAATCCTAACAGCAGCTAAAGCTGAGCTCCACATAATCTTCTAAGCTGTTTGGTATCAAAATTTTTCCAACTAAATAACAAACTTTAAAATTAAAGCACCATGGTGCAAGGTATTGCATCCATTCCTACAACCTGAAGGTACATGACATTGTAACCTCAAAAAGAAATTCCTGCCTCAAATCCCACAACACACCCTACAAAATCCCAAATGAAAAACCTTACCTGCGGTAAAATCCTTAACGGGTGGGCACGGGGCAAAAACCTTCTGGCTTTATACAGCCAGCCAGCACCTCGGTCGGTTGGTCGGTTAAAGAACTTAGTGAGTTCTTGGTCTCCTATACCAGGAAAATATGGTATCTGGAGCCAGCTTATCTTCTCTTTCAACTTTGATCCAAGTAATTTGCTCTTGTCTTTGATAATAGCTAAATCTCTTATTAAGTCATTCAGTATATGGCTAAAATATTATCGCCTGTTATCAGCAGTGTGCTGAGAAATACTCATTTATGTTGGAATTTTCTGTTGACGCAGAGAATGAACTCTTCGTATACACTAGTTGAGCTGGTGGAATAGGAATAGGGTCATCTACTCTGTGTGACACACGTTTTATGGCTGAACAGTTTTGTTTCATTTGACTTATTGTATCCTGATACTTTACACATGTACCACATATGATCCACTGTACCACTACCTAAGCCCTTCATTACATGTTTTAGTAACAGTATGTGGTGCCCATGTTTGAATTTGATCCCCTAACTCAATCTTACAGTATGCAAAATAAACTCTCTTCAAAATCTGTGTAATGTTAGTTTTCTATCTCTGCAACAAGAATGAACCATATATGTAACAAGTTATTTGAATTTTTCTTATATTTTCTCCTGGAAGAGATGGAAGCCATTGTGAATAGAGCCTGTTATTACAATTACAAAATAACAATGCATAAGCAGCATTATCGATCACTTCAAGTTATAGAAAACATCTAAAGTTCTGGAGTGAAGTGTACATGTCTGTTTATTGTGTAACAGTTGACAGTTTTACTGTCTTGTGTCAGTCATCAGCTCGTCACTTAGGACGATAAGGTATATAAGGTAAGGAAGCATAGGAGGGGTGGTTTCTTTGTAGCTATATATACAACCTGAAGATGCAAAATATGTTACATATTATTCATCTTTTGCTGGAAAACTATAGGCATATATTCGCAAATATCTATAGTTTCCAATATATAAAAATATCGAATTTAATAATAAAAAACGGTACCTGTTATGTAAAACCTGTTTCATTTTCCAAATCAGAATGTTTGCTTCAATATATGTAACCTATTTTCATCAAAACTGGGAAAGTTTCAGGAAGTGTTACTTGTACATTTACAATTCATATAAGCAGCTATCTCTCTTTCTCGCTAGGTTATGCACGAGCTTTCTCTACTACTTTTAATAAGTAAGGGAGGTACAATATACGATCCAAAAGTTCCATATGAGATTTCATTGGAAATTTCCTCGTTTTCAGACCTCCTGAAACCAATAAGAAGTATTTTTAGAAAAAGGCTCGCGTGTCTATGATTTGAGTCTGTGAAACGAAAAGATGGTTAAATACCCAGCTTGATATTTATGGTACTTCCAAGGATGTGACATTAAGTCAAGAACATATCCCACCTCCGACTACCCTTTACATGGAAAATGGTACAAAAGTTTAGTTTTGTAAAATATGGCATGGCTCTAATGAATTTGATTTATGTAGTCTATCTTGAAGGTATTCTCATTACTAATGAAATAAATATCTTGACTTATATGGGAATATCCATTGAAGTCCTTTTCATTCTGGATGATTTTTGCATAAGTAGCAGACCGTAAGGCAGACAAAATCTTACACACACACACACACACACACACACACACACACACACACACACACACACACACACACACACACACACACACACACACACACACACACACACACACACACACACACACACACACACACACACACACACACACACACACACACACACACACACACATTACTCTCGTTAAAACACACAATTTATGTGTGCAGTGAATCATTTCCAAGATTATTTTAGTTAATTGATCGAAATTAATTATTTCTTCACACCAGCCGTATATAAGCTAAGGTTTTGGACACACAAGCGGGTGTATCTCGAATACGAGAGCTCCTAGTGGTTTACCGGGAAAATATATGAGTCAGTTATAGAATTTAATATCATGACGACTAGTTGGCCATAATAGCTCAATGGGTAAGAGCGACTGGACGGAAACCAGCAGATTCGTGGTTCAAATCCCGGCCGTGGCTTTGAATTTTTCAAGTTGACTCTATCCATTTACGAGATATTTCTGTTATTTGTGTGAATTTTCCCATATACTATATTTGTCTAATTAAAAAGTTCTTAATGGTCAAATAAGACCTGAAGCTTTCCTGGCGACGAATATGCTCAATTTCTTCTCGGGTAGCAAGTCAGGTGAAAAGACGATTAGAAATCGACGTTTCGGGAGTGTGCATCTCTCCCATCATCAGGATATTTATTAAATGTTATAACCATAAATGAAACACTGGATATAATACAGATGTATTCAAAGACAAAACACTATCAAAATTTGCATTCTTGAACAAAACACTGTTTTTAGCAAATTAAACACCAGGTCAGGAGATGGCATGAGTGTAGAAAATTAATTGGGTCAAAGAATCGTAACTACTTAACTTTATTATAAAGCTGTATGGATCTGTGCTTCTTAAGTCAACGGATATCCATTTTAAGGCCGGTTTCCAAGAGGAGCTGAACTGAAATCCAGCATCACGATTAAGCGTGCTCCTCTCGGAGGAAATAGCCAAAAGCCTCCTTAATTCTCCGCTCCCAGTAACTGCTGCATTTTGCCAAGATGGTCGTCTCCCGAAAGTTGGCTCTATGGTCGCTATCAAAACAATGCTCTGCCAGCCCACACTTCTCAGGTTGCATTAAACGAAGGCTCCGTTCATGTTCGTTTTTTCTGGTAGCGATGGTCCTTCCAGTTTGTCCCATATACGGTGCCCCACATTCACAGGGAATGCTGTACACTCCCGGAACTGGGAAGTCCAGTTTGTATTTTACTGGTCTCAACAGATGTTTAATCTTTAGAGGTGGCTTGTGAATGGTTCTGATGTTATATTTGGCGAAAATTCTGCTGATTCTGTGGATAGATTGCTGGTAAACGGAATGCAGGCTGTAGCGGTAGGCCTATCTGGCGCTTGCCGTACTACAGATTTCCCTTTCCTAGCTTTGGTATCGAGGCTTCTTCATCGTCATATTCAGAGTAGCCGTTTTGACGGAAAGTGAGCCTCAGGTGCTGTAATTCCTCTTTTAAGTCGCTAGGATCAGAGATAGACAAAGCTCTGTGGGCTAGTGTATCGAGAACCCCGAGTCGTTGAGACTTATGATGAAAACTATGAGCGTTCAGCTAGATATCGGTGTGTGTAGGCTTACGGTATACAGCATGCCTCAGTGTACCGTTGCTGTTTTTTGAAACAAGAATGTCCAGGACTGGAAGAGTTCCATCCTTCTCCACTTCCATGGTAAACTGTATTTGAGGTTGAAGGCTGTTGAGATGCGCAAGAAAGCTAGGCAAAATGTCTGATCCATGTGGCCAAATTACAAGTGTCGTCCTCATATCTATAGAAATGAGATGGTTTAAGTGGAGCTGTGGCAAGTATTTCATGTTCTAGGTGTTCCTCAGCTATAGCTGGTGACAAAGGGGAGCCCATTGCTACTCCGTCTACTTGTTCATAGAAAGTACCACCAAACAAGAAGAAAGTGGACGTCAGCTTGGAAAAGCTCTGGAGATCAGCCGGAAAATGCTCCTTCAGAAGTTGGATGGCTTCCTGAAGTGGTACTCTTGTAAATAGAGAAACAACGTCGAAGCTGACAAGAAGATCAGAAGGGCCAATGGTAATGTTCTTAAGTGTATGTACAAACTGTGTGGAGTTATTCACATGATGTGGGCAATCTTAATGGTCGTTTGTAATGTACGGTACATGTAAGGAGAACGGAATTTCAAAGCCATTACATAGCGACAACTTTTGAAAACTTTTGTCTATCACCTAAGGTCTTCTATATTACAATATTCTGTTGCCACTGCGAGGAAACATGTAATAAACGATGTGTACAAACGTACATTCACATGGCTTTCTCTTTTCTATCGATTGCTATTAGTAGTTTCTTATGAAAGCCCATTTTGCTACGTAATTGCGATACACTTTTACATAAATGGCAACATTACTCGTCATCAATAGTCACGTGTTTATGAGCTGGATGTTGACTTTAACGTTTCATACCCTTCCATGCAGTCGCAAGAAACTACTTAATATCAAAACGTCCTTAAAGAATGACAAAGGTATTGAACTGTTCGTAGCAATATGGCTTATCTCAGAAATTGCTAATGCTACAATACAGTTATTGAAAGTATAACACTTTTAAGGAGATGTGCATTTTCTGTTCTTTCGTCCATCGCTAACATTTTTGTGAATCGGTTATTCAAAATTCCTTAAGAATGACGAGGACTGCAAGGTTATTCCCAGACTATCTCTCTTACTCACAAAAGAACTTTTTTTTATGAAAATGTAAGTTTTAAAAAATGTATTTCTGGTACAATCTCGGTATCAACTTTTTGAAGAGCCTAGTAACAGAAACTAAAACATATAAGGAATGATGAAGTTGACAATTTTATACAGTTAGGTTTATAAAGCAAAGGGTTACACCTCGTACAGCTATATAGATCCACTGTGATTACCAGTACCAGGAAGAAGGGATAAAATGAAGGAGCCACAGGAAGTCCCTACTGTCTGCCCACCATGAGAAGGCAAGCTAGAGGAATACGTAACGTAATCACTTTTGCAGGCCCCGCGGTGTTTATGTTCCCCTTCCCAGTATGACAAGGATGCTAGGTTTGTTTAAAATACGCAAGTGCTGCCACATAGCTCACCCATGCATAATACCTAATACTACAAGTCCTGCTACAAACATTAAATCTGGCAGCATGGATGACTCATATGCACTCTCACACACTCATTTCTAGTAAACAGATCCACTAACAGAGCATATAAACAGTTCAAACCCCTCTCCCGTTCGTTCGTCTCTTCTCTTCTTGTGTTGGGTAGACAAGAGCTGGAGCTGCCTTGAACGATCCGTCGACCAAGCAGCCCTCCACGCTATTTGTCCGGCAGCACCAAACGCCACCAGACTTGGAAACACACCCAAAAGACGAAGAAGGAAACAGAACGAAAGGAAAATGGTAAAAAGGTAATCATGGTAGATGAGAAGCCATACTAGCAGTGGGTAGTCAGTGGGTACAGAACTCGGAACATCCTGCAGATCTTATGAAGCCATCTCGATCTGTTTAATGCATCCTTAGTGTATATTTTATAAACTATAACCTAAATGTGAGGGTGGATTTGCCTCCACCTACTTACCCTTTGAGGACATGTTGCAGCATGGTGGCCGGGACGTCCGATATGAAGGCCGGGTTACTGTAGGTCTGTCCGGTCAGGGTCGTCACTACCTTCCTCCTCCGGGACTTCTTCCTGACGACACTGCATGGAGCACCATATGACGTAAGTGATACAGCTTCTCAGCAGCCAATGCCACGTGCGCTAACACTACCATGCTGACACCAGCACGAACCTCAGCCGTCGGCTTGCTGTGGCATGCGTTATCAACTTGTGGCACAAGCTTATAGTTTTTATCTAAATGTTGACCTATCTCAATTATAACTATCATATAAATACTTCTAGGGCAAATACAACTGTAAAATTGAATGACCTTTTGTTTTCCGTTTTCTCTTTACCCCACATTTTAATTTTATGTGTGGCCTTTGAAACATCATTGAACACAACTGTAAAGCTCACTGCAATTTTGAATGTATTTTTCTCGGAACTTCATTCTCAGTATTTTTAATCACCTAAAGTATATGATAAAGTTCTAATTTTCGTAAACTTTCATGAATGGCTACTTAAGAGACTCACATAGCTATTTTAAAAATTGTATAACTACTTATAGCCTGGTATTCATAAAATCGAAAAATGCTAAAGAGATACTACTGCTTCCTAGCGCATTGAATTTTGAAATAGTCTTTGAAAGGAAAAATGAAAATGTGAAAACCCGTTTGACCAGAGGGGTATTTTTAATCAACACCTAAATTAACGAAATCTAGAAAATCTCTGAAACAATTGCAGGTATGTGACTGAAACTTCAGTGATTGTTATGTCCATTCAAATTCCGTGATAAAATATTCAAGGCTGGCCCCGTAGCTCAGTCGGTAGAGCACCTGCCTGCCGTGCTAGGGGTCCCGGGTTCGACTCCCGGCGGTGGGGATGGGGATTTTTCTCCGGCCAAGATAATTCCCCATCTTCATCAGAGTCTGGAAGTGTGAATGTGTGTGTGGTGTAATGATTAAAAAGAACCTAACGAATACGAGTTAACAGCTTCGATATGACCATTGTACTCGTAGTTAAAGGCGGGGTATAAATGGAACAAGTAACGAACAAACAACAAAAATATTCAACTCACTCAAATTACAATTGTGGATTTTTAAGTTTTTAACAGGTTGACTGCCTTAGGTATTTTTGAAAAAAAAAAAATTACAAAATTTGCCAATTCATAGTGATTATTGGATATAAATATTAATACTGTTACACAGTGAAACCTATTCAAGATGGATGTGACATTTTCCTAACATTTTACTATTTTGGGGGGTTTCCGTAATGTTGAGAAGTAATAGATTTGTCTCTCTATGCGTATTTTTAAGATATATTTACATTGCAATACCAGGCGTTCGTTCCACTTCTGTATTGTACTGGACCAAGCTCTGTGTGTTTGTGGAACACGAGCAAATCTGTTAAGCGGGTACGCTGGTGACGTCAGGCAACGCTTGCATAAATAGAAATTATCACGTTATCCTTACACGAGCATCGTGGTGGTGCTCTCGCATCTAAGCATTACAAATGCCAAACTACTGTAATTTATTATGGCCGAAGGTGCATCCGAGGCCATTCGTAAATGAAATCTTGTAGTCCATAGTGATGCTCGTCAGTTCATTTGAAATTTAACAGAAACATACCACAAGGAATCCAGGCAAAATTCCATAAATTTCCCACTCAGGCAACAAAAAACAGGTAACCAAGGGTTGCAGCAGAATACATGTATTTATAATTCACATCCTCTAACGTTGTCACATCGGACAATGATTGAAATGGGTGAAATTATACTCAAATGAGCCCAGTGTCCATCGAGCTTAGTTACCTGGCATTCGACTTTCAGGATAAGAAAAATAACCTTATTGTCGCTAACCCGATCGCGATAGTGCGGCTTGTGAATACAAAAAACCTGGAGATAAGGAATATGCCGGAAGAAATAATGATAGCGCGAGATAAAACACCCGCCGGCACCGATAGGGTTACGCTTCTGGAAGGTGATAGAACATTCGATTCCTGTTTGGTCCAGATATATGTCAAATTTACGAAATAGGTATTTAAGCAAGTGACGGCTCGCAAAGTGGGTCAGTTGTAAACAGTTGTTGTAAAGCCAGACAGCTGGAAGTGTTATTGTAACGAGAGCTAATGTAATCAGCTGCAAGTGTTTGTTATTGTCCTCGACCTTGGAAGATTGTGTGGTGTAATGTTGTTACGTGAGAATTGGACAGTGTATTGCTACGAAAATAAAGGAGATTTTTAATTCTACGAACCCACAAAGTTACAACTGGTGTCAGGAAGCGGGACGTCGACATCACTGAGAAGATGGAAGAAATCAAGATCGAATTAACAACGAAGACGAAAGCTGCAAAGAGCAACTTGGCCGCGACGATGACCGCGAAGATGACCGACACCAGGAAGAGCAGCCGGAGGAACGAGTAAAGCCCGGCGTGGCGAGGAGCACGTCGGCGCCATCACCACCATCCCTTTGAGTGACACTACGCGCCGTCAGCCGACGTATGGATGGCAGCCTCATCGCAAACGGTTGGGTACGAGGGAAGCCGTGCTGCGTGCTCGTAGACACCGGGGCAGCCATGTCCGTCATCAGACCCGACGTAGCCAGGGCTTCGCCGTCGAGAAAACCGAGCCGACTATACCAGCTAGTGACGGTATCGGGCGAAACCTTGACCGTGGTGAGGGAGACCCTGCTGCGGTTGACCTTGGGATGGAGTGCCGTGCGTCAGTGTGAGTTCGTCGTGAAGGTGGCTGAGGAGGTGATACTGGAACTGGATGCCCTCAGGAGCCACGAGGCGACGGTCGACGACGGCAGGAAGGCCCTGCGGCTCAATGGACAAGAGGTAACACTCCGGCAACCTGAAGAACGCCTTAGAATCTGCAGGGTCATCTTGAAGGAAGACGTGGGTCCCCGCGAGAAAGGAGGTGGTGGAGACGGCGAGACTGGGAGGACAGCGAATGTAGAACATTGTTGCCGTGCCGAGAGGTGTCAGTGAGGCTGCTTAACCTAGCGGACATCGATCACGACGTCCAGGGCGGAACGGAGATGGGGTCGTGCGAGCCCGTAGTCATCATGACAGCAATCGACAAGACACTGGAGCCGGTGCCAACGCAACAGCTGGGGCCCCGGCTGGAAGGCTTAATGGAGAGGGCGGCCGATCACCTGACCGCAGAACAGCTCGAGAAGGTTCGACAACTGCTGAGACGATACCAGCGCGTCTTCAGCCAAGTCAGAGAAGAACTACTGCGTCACCCGGCGAGAATTACTTGCGGTAGTAAAGACCTTGGAGCACTTCCACAAGTACCTGTACGGTCAGCCATTCCACCTGAGGACTGACCATTCCGCTCTCACCTGGCTATTGAGCTTTAAGAACCTGGAAGGCCAGACAGCACGTTGGGTCCAGCGGCTGCAGGAGTACGACTTCACCTCTGAACATCGTAGAGTGAACAGCCTACCGTAACGCAGACGCCATGTCCCGAAGACCCTGTCCAGAGGTGTGCGGCCAATGCACAAGAGTGGAAGAGAAGGAGCGTGCCGCAGCAGTCCGAGTAGTCACGGCAGTGCCTGCGGATGGCTGGGATAGCGCAGGCCTGAGGAGGGAGCAGCTGGCGGACGCAGACTTGGGACCACTCTTGAGAGAAGTGGAGGCAGGGACAAAACCGACCTGGGAGGACATCGCACCGAGGAGCGCCACCTACAGGTCGTACTGGGCCCAATGGGACTCGCTGAAGATCAGAGAGGGCGTGCTGTTCCGAGTATGGTAATCACCTGATGGGAAGACGCAGAGGAAGCAGTTGGTACTTCCCCGGAATAAGGTCTCGGAAGTCTTGGAGGAAGTGCACGCCGGTACTTCAGGAGGACACCTGGGAGCAAACCGAACAATCGACAAACTTTAACAGCCGTGGCAAGGGCCGTACCAGGTGGTGAAGAGGACTAACGACGTGGTGTACCGTATCCAGAAGGTGCCCCGAGGGAAGATGTTGGTGGTACACCTGGATCGTCTGGCCCGCTACGATGGAGGTGTTCGGAACGACCAGCCTTGAGGAGGGAGCAGTGTCGCGAAACCGATCGTGATAGCGCGGCTTGTGTATACAAAAACCTGGAGATAAGGAGTATACCGGAAGAAATAATGATAGCGCGAGATAAAAGACCCGCCGGCACCGATAGGGTTACGCTTCTGGAAGGTGATAGAACATTCGATTACTGTTTGGTCCAGAAATATCTCGAATTTACGAAATAGGTATTTAAGCAAGTGACGGCTCGCAAAGTGGGTCAGTTGTAAACAGTTGTTGTGAACAGACAGCTGGAAGTGTTATTGTAACGAGAGCTAATGTAATCAGCTGCAAGTGTTTGTTATTGTCCTTGACCTTGGAAGATTGTGTGATGTAATGCTGTTACGTGAGAATTGGACAGTGTATTGCTACGGAAATAAAGGAGATTTTTAATTTCTGCACTCGGGCTTTTAATTCTACGAACCCACAAAGTTACACTATCTAGAATACTGACCCTACCGATCTTCGAACTCGGGACCTCTTGAACAAAGAGAATAATTTGAGCAATTGAGGAACAACAACATAATTTTTTCTTCGTGAGGTAGTCACATTACCGCGAAGAGATTCTGGCAGTAGACGAGGTTTTTGAAGTTGCCGAAAGTTACAATGCAGGCAATTGGTACAGTTTTCTTTACGATACATGCTGAAGGCAAGATGGGGTTTGTGAATGCAGTTCTATAAGGTAGTAGGCACCAGTGGGAAGTACTATGGCCAAAGAACCAGCAAAATGATTGAACAAAATGCTTATTTCACATATACCACTTCTTTAGTCATCATTTTGGACACTGAGTCTTATCTGAAAGGTGCCCAACCAAATATTATACCAAGTAAGAGATAGCGATATTCTTGCAGAAATGTATTAGTTGCAGCGAAGAAATGAGGAAAGGAGATTTATTACGCTTCTGGAAGTCTAAGTCTAAGGAAAAAGAAGTGAAGGAAACAGAAACTGAATATTTGAGGGAGAAAAAGCATGGAATGTGCCGAGTGTTACAGATTACATTATTGTGAATATGGCAACAAATGATGATAGCTTCGCCAATGATTATGATAGTGACAACAATAAACATATTTTCAGTGACAATGAAATGATGAGAAAGTACTAGCAAAGCCGCTGTGATATGAAAGTGAATAGCAATAGATATCAAGGCTGTATCTTGTTTTTTTCCCAATATTAGGGTTCTGAATTGTGTTACATATACAGTATACTAAAAGAGTCATCCTTAAATGGTGTCGTACTGTATGATTAGACAGGTAGCGCCAGTTAATGTGATTTTGGCATTTATTTGCACTGTTCGTTTTAAGCATTCATTGAAACCACTGAAACGCCACTGTCTATCTGGCCGTTAGCGCTCCTCTCCCCTCTCTATGGCCATTCTTACTCAGCGTATACTTGATCGCATTCCTCCCAACCACACAGAGCTTGGTCCCATGCAGTACATATCGCTCAGAAGTAATTCGTCAAAAATACTTACGTAAGAAAATATAAGATAGCTGAATATAATAATAATAATAATAATAATAATAATAATAATAATAATAATAATAATAATAATAATAATAATAATAATAATAATAATAATAATAATAATAATAATAATAATAATAATAATAATAATAATAATAATAATAATAATAATAATAATAATAATAATAATAATAATAATAATAATAATAATAATAATAATAATAATAATAATAATAATAATAATAATAATAATAATAATAATAATAATAATAATAATAATAATAATAATAATAATAATAATAATAATAATAATAATAATAATAATAATAATAATAATAATAATAATAATAATAATAATAATAATAATAATAATAATAATAATAATAATAATAATAATAATAATAATAATAATAATAATAATAATAATAATAATAATAATAATAATAATAATAATAATAATAATAATAATAATAATAATAATAATAATAATAATAATAATAATAATAATAATAATAATAATAATAATAATAATAATAATAATAATAATAATAATAATAATAATAATAATAATAATAATAATAATAATAATAATAATAATAATAATAATAATAATAATAATAATAATAATAATAATAATAATAATAATAATAATAATAATAATAATAATAATAATAATAATAATAATAATAATAATAATAATAATAATAATAATAATAATAATAATAATAATAAATATTAGTAGTAGTCACGCTTTTCTGTGTTATTAAGGACAGCAGTATAGTTTACCTGTTGACCCTCCACACCAGTACAAGTATCAGGATGAACAGCAGTAGGATAGCGACGGATAGCACCTCTGTAGTTATAAATAGCAGCCTTCGTAGATGATCAACCTCTTCTCTGATGCTCATAGCCAGTTCCTCCGTTGACATATTCTGAAACTAACAAATCGTCCGAAAGTAAACATTTATTTCAAAGTTAAGAGGCGTGTGCGGATGGTTAGAACTACATAACGTTCTACCGCCACCGTAACCCTATTATCGTAGTTCCAAGCGTGCACACTCGTATCTCTCGTTCACTGTCTGTACATTCGCATTACATCAGTTTGTTCACCAGCTGAATAAAGTGGACACTCAGCAACAACGTACATTGAAAGAACACAGTTATCACTAACTTTAATAATTTGTTTTTACCATTAAAAGGACATATTTCTTATATATAAGTAACATGCAGCACACAGGTTACTCCATAATTTCTGACATTCGTCTATCTCTAACACTTAAAACAATATACAATTTCCCCTAATTCAATACATTTTCTGAATATGCACACTTGCGAGATGAGCTCGAATACCAGTTTTAAATGATCAGGAAATAATATCGTAATTTTCAATGTGTTCGTAGTATGCCTTTAGACAACTCAGAAGATATTCAATGACGAAATTAACGTAAGCTTATATATAGCGGCTGAAAGGGTTATCATTTTGGGCTCAAAAAACTTTAACATGGCTTCCTTCAGAAGGGAAGTAAAGACGGTGGTCTCCTGTCGTAGATTTAAGGGAAGGCTAAAAGTCCTAAATATGTTAAATATGTTAAATATGTTAACTTAATAACTCATCTGAGAAACTGTTAAGCTCATGATTACATTTTTATAGGGCATAGACACATATGTTATACATTTACCGATCTAAGATTATTCTATAATTTTATTTCTTAAAGAAGATATACTATTTTTTTATGGAAAAACATTTTGAAAATTTTCAATAATTATTTTTTAAATTAACTAACCACCTTATTAAAGTAATCCTAGTTCCATAGCAGCATAAATTAATTATTATGATCATCTTAAATTTTTAATGGGCTAGCTAATATAGTTTCTGAAAAAATGAGTTATTTATACTGAAAAATGTTAATTAGAGAAAACTTAGTTTAAAGTAAAAATTTATAAATAAACCCACATACATTTGAATAAATATACAGAATCCCCCTGGAATCCACCTGGTTGTTATGCAATCCTGGTCCTCCTCAGCATCCATCTGTTGAGGACTGGCTTTTTTGCAGATCTGGTCTCTTTAGTCATATTTTGCATGGCCAGTTCTGCTGTTGTCATCTTCAAGTGGTCGAGTTCTCTTAGTACGGTAGCCGTGTTTCTACCCACTTTCACTCCTATATATTCTAGTACGCTAATCCTGCCCACATTACCTTCATTGAAGGTTAACACAGATCATACACTCCTAATTCCAAAGCTTTTTTTTCCGTACAAAAGTGTTTTTTTGGCACACGAGACCAAACTATGTTGTTGAAGATTCATTTAAATGTTGTGTCCTGTCATGCGTACACTTCACCAATAGATCTGAATGAGCTAGTTTTTCATATACTGGCTTTATGCCAACATCCTAGCTTATCCATTGCATTTTTGTGATGATAGTAATGATGCCTAAAGCTTCAGCTTGTAAATACTTGCACCAACCGTCCAAGAACGTGTAGTATAGTGGTTTGGAGTCTGTTAACATAATCTGAAAATATGTTACCCAGACTTTTTCAGTATACTTTCTAAATTATCCACATTGTCTTTAATAGCTTTCCCGTAATAGTTTTGGAGTTTGTCAATTATACTATCTGTGAGACGACCCCTTGTTGTTTTCCCATGAGACAGTGAAGTTTTGGCTAACTGCTGTTTGATCTTTCTAAGATGTGTTCCCATTCACTTCTGAACATGTCCAGCAAATTCCAACTTTTTTACTTCTACATATTCATAGGGGTTATTCTATAACTTTCCCTAAAAGATGAGCATACATTTACTGCTGTACTCCAGAGGGTATAGCAGTTACGAATGTTTCTCTGAAGTGATGCAGAACACAGAAATTGAAATGGTGGCTATAACCTTATTTTGAAAAATTTATTTACAATACAAGGAATTAGGCTGCAACAATCATTTTTATGTCATATTAAAGAAAAATTCCAATTTAACAGCACAAAAAGCTATAAAAGAGATTTTTTGGCCATTTTGATAATTTTGTCTCCCCGGCAGATAAAGAGGTCTTCCAGTCTGATAAAGAGGTCTCTGAGCAAAATTAGGCGATCTCTCACGACCAGTATAAAATGGCACGCTCAAAAACATAGGAGATAAAAGCGTTCATAAATAGGAACTCAGTTTCCCAAAGCATCATTAAGGAGCATACGCGAGTTTCGTTCACATGCTTTGCTGAATTATAAAACTAAAACTAAACTGAACCTAAATAAGTATTTTGTTAGAGTCAACATGAAAAATTCAATGCCGGGATTTGAACCATGGATCTTCTGGTTTCCGTCCAGTCACTCTAACCTATTGAGCTATGTTGGCCAACGTGAATGTCAACGTGGCATTGAATTTTTCATGTTGACTCTATCAAAAACCTTAGCCTATATATGGCTATTGTGAAGAAGTGATTAATTTCCATCAATTAACTAAAATAATAAGAGTTAAATGATGAAGCCTGGGACTCAAGTACTTACGATAGTAAGTCGCCACAAACGGTGGCGAGAGCCCCTAGTGGTCTACCGGGGAAATATACGAGTCAACTGGAGAATTTAATGTCAGGACGGCACGTTGGCCATGGTAGCTCAATATTTTAGAGCGACTGCAGGGAAACCAGAAGATCCGTGGTTCAAATCCCGGCCATGGAATTGAATGTTTCATGTTGACTATATCTATCAAAAACCTTAACCTATATACGGCTAGTGTGAAGAAATGATTAATTTCCATCAATTAACTAAAGTATTTTGTTTTCTGACTATACTACCAACTGCCAAAATCACATCAGCGCCACCGGTGTGCCAGAATTTCGTCCCACAGAAGTTCTTATACATGCCAGTAAACCTACTACATGTGGCTGTCACTTTGAAGTACACTTAAACCATCATTAAAATCCAACCATGGATTTGAAGCCGTCAACTTTGGATCAGTAGACGAACGTCTAACCAAGTGAGCCACTCAATATACAAAACCTAACCTAATCTCCACGAATAAGAAACCTAAACTTATATACTTAGTCTTAAGCGTCGTTAACGAAACTCACTGTTTCAACAGCATCCTTTAATTTATTTACTTCGAATGCCTTACGTTCAAGAGGTCCGAAGTTCAAATCTCGGTCAAAGTGAGTGATCCGGATAAGATTTTTACCCGGAGTTTTCCCTTATTCTTAAAGGTGAATGTCAGGTTTTTCTAAGCTCTGTGGATCCTGGGGTCAATTGAACATCATTTCACCCATTTTATTCATCGTCCGATATCACAACGGAGGACGTAAAATTAAAAAAAAAAAAAAAAAAAAAAAAAGTAATATTCTGAACGCCAGTGGCTAACATATGTGTAGTATATGTTAGATTCAGGGGCTCAAAAATATGCATTTTCGGTGAAATATCGATATAAAATTGTTGTATGAATGCAATACTTCTTATATTTATTGCAGATAATAGGGAAAGTAAAAATCTGCGTGTTACCACTACACTATATTGTCTATGTACTGTAATGTCTCTTCGAATCTTACAGAAAATAATTATTCATAAACTCTAACTGGCTTTCGTACTCCCCGGGTGAAAATAATTTCTCTTATTGGCAATTTTGGTATAACAAAGTTGTAACAATGTTACTTACATAACTATTCCGAAAGCACGCAAGCGAAGCAAGCTTGCGTTTTCTATCGATGTTTATTATCTATATTTGCATAAGCTTAGATTTGTGATTCACAGGAGATAGGTTAGGTTTAGTAAAATAGTTTACGTTAATTAGTAACCAATGGTAATAACAAAGCATACCAGCAAAACGAGGTTAAAGATGCATATGTTTGCTATTGTTTCTGATTCGCGGGAGGTTAGGTTAGGTTTAATCTTTTTAACAACCATTGGTTATACAAAAACAAGTAAGAGAACCGATCCTGGGTCTTTAACAATGCTTATGATCATCCCACAATTTATTTAAGCTTAGATTTGTGATTTGCAGCGTTTTATTTCCAATAATGAACTACCTGCAATAACCTCTCTTAGCATTTACGTTTATAAAAACAGGAACCGAAGAGAAAGAACTGCATGCAACACAAAATTTAACTCATTATATCTTAAAAGTAAAATAGTAACACAAAATTTAACTCATTATATTTTAAAAACAGTTTTACATTTGCTTTTTGGGTTTTCCTGCCTAAATGCTAATGTATTCTCACAGCTTCATTACGCCATTTTTTGTCAAACATTAAACAATACCTATTTTTAGTTTTTGTCGAAAGTATAGAAGTGGAAGCACACAAAATCTTGCGAAACTAACGGATTTTACATCCTACGTTACTTCCATTTTGGCAAGCGCGATATCCTAAACTGCATCACTACATCAAATGAATTATTTTAATTGTGTTTTATTTTTATTAGCATTTGAATTAAGCAGATTTAAGTTATTGTAGAATAAATTGTTATCATTATTTGTCACTTAGCACGTCATGAGTTTGCTATAAGAGAAAACCACATCAAGAGACTTACAGCACTCGGAAGGTAACATTCTACTCCAGAAGCAACTCTTACTGCTAGTTTTTATTACGTATTTTATTTCGTGAGGATGAATTTTGTATCTTATGTATTAAGTTCACATTATTTTCTGTACTTACTATTCTGTACCCATGAATCATCTTGATACAGATGAAGTTTTATCACTCACTTATTTAGCTATATAATCTCAAAACAATGCAATAGGCTAAGGGCTAAAGTAGTAGTCAAATGTTTCAAGGCCTGTGGCCACGTAATGGCTTTGATCTATTCTCTTTGCATAAATATGATAAAGAAAGGATAGCAAAAATGTATGTTGGTTAATCACACGACTTTCTCTACATACTCTTGCCCAAATTATTATTACAAATGCTCATTTTCCTAATTACTTCATATTAATCCAGACAGACATTTGCAGAAATGGTTTTATTGCATATTTTCTTGAAGGTAGAAGAAGTATAAAATATGGTAGGCTTAGCGATAGTCATTTTTTTTAAGTTGATGCTTGGAATTCTGTTGTATTTCCATGACTAGGAGGAAGAAAAGAATAAGAGCTTCAAACATGAGAACAGTCTAAGTATTGGGAAGTTCAAACAAATAACAGGGAATGTTTCTGAAATAGTTATATCCAAAAGAATAATTGTGTGCTTTAACGATATAGGCATTTTTGTGACCTACTACAATTTCAGTTTGGCAATTAAAGACCGAGCGGGAAGGCTTAGTATGTTTCGTCTCTGGCCCGTATTCGGGAGGCCCTGGTTGTATCCCGTGGCAGACCTAACTGACCCATGGGTTTTTTCGCGGGTTTCCCTGGGTCATCAGGCGAATGCTGGGTAGGTTCGTTACATCTCTCGAATTTCCTGTCCCTCCATTTCATCTCCAGTATCATTTTACATCATATTTCATCTGGTGGTCACTTTCAGGATAGAAGTGTCGGTGGGTGTCTCTGCGTTGCATGGCAGGATGATATGCTCTGAGAAAACTATTTCCTCCTACGGAAGGTCGGTTACCGGTCTTCGAACCTGCTGCTGGGATCATTTCATGACCGGCTGCAGGTACCATTGCGAACCGACTGCTGGGCCTGTTTCCGCACCGCAGTAGGGGATCATGTCCGTTGTCCTGGCCTTCCGGGGGAGGTCTCTATCTAAGTAAAATGTCAGTACCCTGCCCTCTGCACTGTCGTGTCTCTTTGGGTTGGCCGCTCTCTGCCTCCTCTTACCTCATCCTTCCTCCCGGTGGTGCCCCACTTGGGAGCATAGGTACAATGGATCACAACTAGTCTTCGTGCCGAATCCCCTCCGTAGTACGTCCTAATCCTAATCCAGTTATATTAAAATATTTCAGATAAATGACAACTTATCAGGCCATTCTCAGAAAACTCAAGATATCCATTTTGTCATGAAAATATGTTGTCTTGCCTTAGTTTTAATAAAAATCGTTTAGAGACATTCTTTTTTTTTTTTAAAAAAAAGAAGAAGTTTTGGTATGGGAGACTGGAATGGGAGATTGTTATGGAAACCTTGATTTATTTTTGGAAGAAGCCGAACTTTAATATCAAGTTTGATATACACATATAGGAATTCTTTTGTTAAAATGTTTCTTTGGGTTAATGTATTTCCGATGAAGTCACGATATAGAATTTTTCGGTGGAAATAATACTACTTATTATAAATAGTAGAAGACACAGTATAATTTGTCTTTCTACTACTTGTAATTCTTGATTAATACTTTCATGGTTTCAAGAAACATTTTCAGATACTAGGAAGAGTGTGGCACATTACTAATTTAAAACAAAGTTGGACTTGACATTTTGAATACTCTTTGTATCTCCTGACGAGAAAAAAAAGAACATAAATTAAATTCGGAAGTGTATGCACTTAAATACAGGAAATTCAGACCTATAAACGTAATTATCTCATAGATTGATAAATCGTTAAAAAGCTTACTTTGAATGGTTGAATATTTTATAATCTCTCTCTCTCTCTCTCTCTCTCTCTCTCTCTCTCTCTCTCTCTCTCTCTCTCTCTCTCTCTCTCTCTCTCTCTCTCTCTCTCTATTCTGGAAGCAAGAGGGCTGTCTATCATCTATGCTTTCACAGTTATCTAAGTCAAAATGAAGGGCTTTTCACGGGAAACACAGAATAATTAAAATATAAGTTTTACACTCCTTAACAATATAAAAATATACGATATTTTAATCAAAATTGTTACAGCCAATTTTATTAAAACAAACAGAACAAAATGCATATGTAAGGTTAACTAGCTACAAAGTGTGGTATGTATTCGACTTTTTCAGTTAGCAGTCTCGATCTATTACTACTATGCCCTAGGAGTTAGGCTGTTTATACCAGTGTGTGTGTGAGTGTGTGTGTGTGTGTGTGTGTGTGTGTGTGTGTGTGTGTGTGTGCGTGTGTGTGCTGTCCCGTTTGCTGTAAACAGCATAAATGAACTACCAAGAACTATGTAGTTATCAAACAATTTGACTACCTTTCAAAGATACTACACAAAGATTCACTTCCAATTACCCTTTATCTGGAAAAAAAAATCTTTTTTTTATTTCCTCAAAATTAAATGTCATAATTGTGCACTGAAAAATGGCATACTAAGGTGTAGATATGGCAAATAAGATGTTTATATTGAATTTTTTGGGTGTATGCATTAAAGTCGCAATAATTCTGAAAGAGGTTAATATAATGTTGTACAACTGGTAATTTTAACCTATATACGAAACTGCACTGCACAAAGAGTGTAGAACAATTAAAATCGTTTCTGTGGCATAAGCCATTTCCGAGATATTTGTTATTAATGTTTCGATTTGCTCAATTGACGTTCTATTAAAGTCCTATCAATATTTAGTTGTTTTTCTCGAGTGCTTGGAAACAGTATGTATTTTAAGACCAGCATATAACGCTCAGTTACTGAACTTTTGAATATCGCTGCACCCTGTGGCTGCTTCTGCAAAGTTTTATCTCCATTAGAATGACATATTTAGAAAAATAAGCTTTCGTGAGAATTGGTTGAAATAAGCAATAGTGGCTAAAGAGCACAAGAATGTGGTTTGTATACGTACTGCATATGGAGACTGGGTAACCATGATGGGGCCAATACGTCTACACTGAATAGATTGAACAAAGATACTGTCAGAGTCGAGAGATAGCTGCCGCGTTTATCTCGCAATCAGGGCTTAGGCACACAAGTTAAAGGAACGTCCTACTTTGTGGCCATCACAATTGTATTTCAGTGTTTATGTGACCGACAAAGAGAGAGGGAGATGGAGAGATGGAGAGAGAAGTACAAAAACATATATATTTGGAGACACGATGAGAGTGGCAGTTATAGAGAAGCCATATTTACTTACGTCTTGTATTTTACTGCATATTTAATAAGGAAAATATCTATAATTCCGATGAACAGCACCAGAATCGGGCGAATTAAACATATAAAATTTTAAATTAGGGGTGACATCTGATACTGAAATTTATTGGTTGTTAGTGGTAAGAGATTTTACTTGACGTCATCAGTATAACGTTACATTAAATAAATAAGATAAGGTTTTAAAGACAGATTACAAGAGACATTTATATATTATAGGATAATTAATAAGAGTAAGAGAGATAAATAATAATGACAATGTAAATAACAGTGAAAATAAGAAACAAGAAGGAAAAATATAATACAAATATCAGTATTGATTTGAAAGCAGTGGTTGCCTAACGGATCGATTTTGAACTAAGGCACCGAATTGTTGACCGCGTCTCTCCACTTTGTTTCGCTTCTGGCTGGCAGCGAGAACGGACCTGTGTAGCGTTCCGTCTTCTTCAGAAATCTAAAATTTATGAATATATTCGTTTCATAACAATGAATTAGTATCAGCATATTTTGAAAATTTAATATCAAATTTTAAAACAATAAAACTTTATTTAAAGGTTTAACTCTGTGTTATTTCTTACAATACTTAAGCAAACGCTGATGATGACCTCTCATAGCTCTGCCAAGCAAGCTTGGGATTGATGCAGATGCTGGTGAGATCTTCGAGATATTTAATATCGGCGGAGGGTATTTTATTTCGCACATCACATCTGTAACGTTTTTTTGTACTTAATATTAAGCTGGCTTATCCGACACTGGATGGTTAGGTCTAAATCTCCATGAGAAAGTAATGAATTTCGCTTACTTCTCTATTTTTTGTGAAATTAGTGTACTTAATCTACAGATTTTATAGCAAATCCCTCCTTTTATCCCTTATAATTGCAATTTCCCAACTAAGTACAATTCTGAAATCCCACATCCTCTAGCCGACCTTTTTGGAAAATAGCATTCTATTTCATATAAAATATCGAAACACAGACGTCCAGTGTTAGCATGTTTTCTCTTAATACAATTATGTAACATATTGTACTGACGAACTTGAAAGCAGCATAAATACAAAGAAGTAAAAGTAAAACTTTTTTAGAAGGATTTGGTTTCCGGAAACCTCAGCATATATATCTACAGAATTATAATGAGGGTTCTTAAGAGCTTTTGATATTATTTTGTTATATAAATATCTGCAGTATTCGATTTAATAGCGATTAGAAAATTAGACACAGATTTCTACATAATATCAGTGTCAATTTTCAAACTCCACCTTCTATTTGTGATATTTGCATCATTGCTATATATATAAAACAATAAAACGTGACGAACTATTGTTTTTATAATCTACTGAGTGTAGCAGCTATTAATCTTCTGTGGAGTAACAACTAATTTCTACTCCATGAAATCAAGGCCTCTTTCGTAAGCATATTCTTTTCTTAATTCCAATATGTCCATGTTCAAGTACAGGTGTTTTGCATATCTTTTTGCAGCTTTTGGTAATTTATCAAATGATATTGAAATACCATACAATCACGTGTCCATCAGAACGAATTGCTCTTTACAATTATGAAGCTAGTGATTTTTGAGTTTATCCTACACACACACACACACACACACACACACACACACACACACACACACACACACACACACACAGAGAGAGAGAGAGAGAGAGAGAGAGAGAGAGAGAGAGAGAGAGAGAGAGAGAGAGAGAGAGAGAGAGAGAGAGAGAGAGAGAGAGAGAGAGAGAGAGAGAGAGGAGAGAGAGAGAGAGAGAGAGAGAGAGAGAGAGAGAGATTCTGTTCGCAATGTTAATTTAGAGAGGTGTCGCTGAAGAGTCGTCCTTCTTCTTCCGTTGACCTTTTGCCATTCCGGGACTCTGTCCCTTACTGGCGTTATGATGCATTCATAATAATAGACGGTGGGTAGATGGTGTTTTCTTTATGAAGTATCACAAGTTTTAAGATGAACGAGAGGATATTTTTCTAATTATGGGAGACCATTGAGCTTATAATGGGCCTAAGGTGAGTCTGGGAAGCTTGTAGGTTTCCCCAGGGCCAATGTGATACTCCCCTAGGCTTCGGATACGTTGATTGAAGCTGTAGGGAAGACGAGAATAGAATTTGCTATAGGTAACTGCATACACTAATATTCTGGACACTCCTCATATTTTCACAGTGCCTGATAAAGGTTTTTATCTCAAAACGAATATGACTTTGTGAGATAACATATTTTCTTATCATGAGTTTAATATGAAGGTTGGTGAAAATATTTGAGTGTTTATGTCGCAGTTCTGATGAACCTCTCATAGAGGGCTTCAGCGATGCAGTAAACGAAATAGCAAACAAAAGAATAAATTTATGCATAGTGCTAAATGTTAGATATGTTTGTTCAGTGGCTTAAGGTAAACACATTCGAAAGTTAAAAGTACTATTTTACACCCTATTGTTTTCATGATCATTTATAGAGGAATTCCTTCTTGGGTCCAGTTTACAAGCTTAGAATTTTCAGGAGAGGTACAGGAATTACACATTTTGCAAACTGTTGTGCATTATTTAAAAATATAAACTGTGTAGTTTAATTAAAGTTAATCATTTTGCGTAATTAAGTTGGAAATTTTGGAAAAATTAAATAACACGTTGACAAATTGTATTTTCTCTTAAAGTAATTGAAATTAGCAAATGCTTGCAAAACAATTTTTTTTATATTCTGTACACTAACTCCAATTTTTAGAATGATTAGATAAACAGGATTTTGAATCACCATGTCAAAAAGTGATAAACTATAAATCCAAAATAAATTTCTTAACGACGGTTTTGACAAATCTCGTTGTAAGTTTTTTGAATGACAATGACAGATCAACAAAGATGATTATGACGCAAATAAGGTACTTAGTTATTATTTAATATTCGCTGTATAGAATTGTCGTTTAAAGGAATTTTTAATTTCTTGAAGTAATTTACAATAAAATCAATTAATTAAGATGTTTCGATATAAGTAAAGCCTCCAATTAATTATCTGCCGTCACTTATATAGCAATTGTTTTAGTCCAATGAGCATGAAAGGTTTCACAGAACACAATCGTTAATCGATTTTTGGTTTACAGTCATATTTAACTAGTTGCACAGCTGAAATTAAAATTAGAACTAAAACAGAAGACAAATGAATTAAAAATCGTACTGTATTGCCACTTATGCCACTCTATACTTACCAAATTTGGTTACAAGACCGATCACATGGTAATTATGCTTTTGTACGTGTACATGTCAAATTTATTAACTTGGTTTGATTAGCTACACATACCATTATGTCGGTCACATTATCTGTTTGCAGTTCTGATTGTCACACTTCAATTTATCACAGTGTGTTGTCCAGTTACCTGTTCCTTGCGTTGGAAGCCTTGTAATTTCTTTGATCTGAATCGTTATTCTGTTATCTGTTACCTGAATAACTGTTAAAATGGTGGCGCACACACACAGAGGTGTCGTTGAAGAGTCATCCTTTTCAGAGGAGAAGAGCCTTCGATATTTTGCAATTCCAGGACACTGTTCTTTACTGGCGTTATGATGGATTTACAATAAAAGACGATGGATAGATTGTGGTTCTTTTTATGAAGTATCACAGGTTTAGTATGAAAGAGAAGGTATGTTGTTAATAATTATAGGAAACTATTGAGGTTATGATGGGCGCTTGTAGGTTTCCCCGGGGTCAATGCTACATTCCCCGAGGCCTCGGATAAGTTGATTGAAGCTGTAGGGAAAACGGCAATAGAATTTGTGAGAGAGGTTGAGGATATAGTAATTTAATCTGGGAAAGGATAGATCTGAATGGATGTTTTCATTAAGAATGTACCATTCGGCAGCTGCTGCGAATATGGATAAAATTGAATTCCAGAAGTAGGGAAAAATTCTGGAAGTTGCCGTAAGGAGAACATTGGAACTGCAACCCCTTAGAAGAATACAGAAATCACTTCATTGACTGGTGTAAGGTAAGATGCCTTTCTAGCCAATCGACAAAACGAATACATTCTCGTCTTTTGATCTCGCTCTAGGTGCCATTTCTCTTAGATTACAGAATGCGGAACCAATGCATATATCACTAGTTTATTGTTATTTTACACATTTTAGGACTGTATCGAAAATACTGTATGCTTCAGTGCTAAAAGTGTGCAAATTAAAGATATTTTCTACTGGTTCTTGTACAAAACTTCACATTGAAATAAACATTTGTAAAAATAGTCTTATTACACTTTTCTTTGTATTCCCAATGGGAATATTAACAGTACAGTAGGCTTTAAGCGGGTCAGATCTTTAACAGCTGTCGCTCTGTGATGGCTTTACAGTTGTGTCCTCTAGGCATTATCAGGAGTTTGAAAATACAAAAACGTTCACCTCCTTATGGAAACATATATATTATCTGTAAACCAATAATGGCCAATATTTCAGAAATGGATAATTCAAAGAAAAATTTTAAACACAGTACAAAAAATATGCACTTTTAACGATGCATACTTTGGGAAGCAAGATTTTCTCTGTCTCTAACGGTATATCATGTTGCAAAAGTCATTCGGAATGCTTATTCCCATAAAAATTAAGCTCAAATTTTTATTTTTCATGAAATATCCTAACCATTAATGTAATAAAAAATAGAGTCATTTTGCCAGCCTCTGTAACTGGTGGTAGCATGTCTGCCTCACGTTCAGGAGGTTCTGATTTCGAATCTTGGTCAGGGCGAGTTATCTGAATAAGGGGGTTTCCCTATCCGAAAGCTGAATATCTGGTAACATTAAACTCTATGGACCCTGGACTCATTTGAGCATCATTTCATTCATCGTGCTGAATGACTCAACGTTGAAGGATATATATTAAAAGAATCGTTTTGAGAAAATCAAAATAATTGAAAAATGTTCCGTGTACAGGGCAGTCCGTGGGGAGTTAATATTAATTTATTTTTGAAAATGTTCGTATCCATCCTTGGAAGACACACATACGCAAAGACATTTTTGTAAAAATTATTATTTATTTTAATTTAATTAAATTAATTTTTTTTGGACTTCAGGAAGTCTCTAATCTTGCATTTCCAGTGAAAACTCATTGCGGATTTTTTTGGATAGAATACACTACTTCCTCTATTGTAAGCACATATAGGAGTAAGTAAAATATATATTTAAAATATTGTGGGATATTCCTTCAACAAGCCTCGGACGTTCAGTTTTTACGATCAATATTGAAATACAAATTTAATGTCCTATAGCATAAATGTCCTATAGCTGCAATTACATCAGTGCATGAAGGCAGTCATAAGTTTTTTAATGTATTCAGTGTGACAGTTTAGAAGTGCTTTGAATGATGAAAGGCAAAAGTAAGAATGCAGTAAGTAGTTTGGGGGAACGCATAAACGCGAGGCTTACCTACGTAAATATTTACATACCAAGTTTCATATGGTAAACGGATGTTGATTCCTCAACTCACCTCTGTGAATGGAATCCAAACATCTTTGCTTTACTCGAAATTTCACCAAAAAAACTGCCCTTTTTGCAACAACCCTCTAAATTATTTATGTATGAGGCTTTTCATCCACGCTTGCTCTCTCTTTCCCTCCTTTTCATTTCTACTGCACACCCTTTTCCGTCACGAAATTTGCAAGAAGTATGGGAGAGGGGTTTGCAGTAAGCGACTATGATTAATGTTCCCGAGACGACATATTTATGCAAATATGGTGATGTTACGCCTAATTTGAGCACCCTTCTGCAAGATCCTCTTATGCAGAGATCCCTTTCCAAGATTTTGTTGAAGCAAAAGCAAGGTTCGTATATCCATATTAATGCGTACCATATTTTATCTTATTTAATTCACATGGAAATGATGTCGAATTAGTCAAAGCAGCAGACACGGAATGTAAATTACGGTCCACAAGAAATATGCAGGGAAACAGATCCACCTAGCGGCAGTTGGTCTTCCTACTTTCCACAGCATGCTCTTTTGTATGCAATGTAAACATATTGCTAGGAAAACAGAGTAATGATTTTATTTTACTTTACCCGAAAGCTCGATACCGAAATTTCGCTGGAAATTTACGTTTTGAGATCTCCTGTTCAAAAATCGTAAGTATCTGAACACAATCACAAAAACGAAAAATACGTTAAATGCAAAATTTTCTATTTAAGTTCAGCATCTTCCCAGGATGCGATAATGACACCTTCAAGAACATTTCTCCACTCAAACTACCCTTTATAATGAAGAAGTTTTTAAAATGTTGATATTTTAAAAAATAGTTCTGAAATATTTTATTAAAATACTGTTTAATATATTCTCAATAAAATAAAACGCAGGTATATCTTGAATTTTTTGGAAATCTTTTTAGTATCACCCTTTTCTGGATAACTAATGTATCTGGTAAACGTAAGAGATATTGTACATATGTTTTGTAGCTTACCATTTCGGGGATATTCCTGATTACTGATTATTGGATTGAATTTTCGGATAATATACGAAACGGGATGTCATTTGTGTTTATCTTGTTGGCGATAAAAAGAAAATGGGATTTAAAAGTCATTAAATATGAACCAGTTCTTAAAATATTGAACTATCGCTTAAAGTCTACTGTATTCCCATGTTTCCTTGTACGTAAAACAAAATTAGTAATAAGATAATTTCTGCAAGTGTTGATCTGGAGTAATATGAAGGATAGTTGATGGTTTCCTGTTTGTAGCATTATTTGAAAATATCAATGTTTTGTATTCTATATCCATACGCGGCAGCACTCTCATATAGGTAGTCTGGTATTAATCTTCATTTTATGGATCCCTTGCTGAGTAGAAAATGATTGGGATGATCTACCTTACGTTGCACATCAATTATTGAGGTTTCAGACTAAATTTGACATATGTGTACCCCAACCTTATTATAGGCCCGATATTGCACCCGATTATCTTTTGCTTTTATTTTTATTTTCATAATTTATGTAAATCTCCGGTGCATTCGATTTTAGAACCTTGAAGCAGTGTTCAAGAAAATTGAAGTGAATCTCAACATCCTCACACAGACTACTCCATGTGTTCGTAAACTGGTGTAGACGCCATGAAACATACGTTTAAGTAAAAGGTCATTACTTTTAAACAACGACTGTGCTAATATTGAAATGGCGTAATTAAACATATCTATTGATGGGCCGTTTTATTATGTAAAAATATTGGTTGAATTTTCCCTTAACAATAAAACCTTTAAGGTTCATTGCGTTATTCTGCTAATTTTATAGTTTTAATTCAAAAATAGACCTATTTCTTTAATAATGAGTGGCAGATTTTGAACTAACTTCTTTGTACGAATAGCCTCAACTGGGTCGAGTTATTGACGGACAAGATTACTATTTTTATAAATCATTTCCATATGTTAAAATAACTGATGTGGTGACATCACTATTTCTGGATACTCGACATCGATACTGATATTTAAGCACCGATACGCCACAATCATTTTTTTTAAAAAAACTGCAAATGTATAACTTGTTCATTAAATTATGTTATTAGTAGTTTTCTGTGTATAAATCAATTTTGTTTTCATTAATAATTTTCAGTTATCTTGACATGTTCTGACAGCCATCGGAAACTCATATACCGCTTCTTCAATAAAGGTTATTTAAACTTGACTCGGTGTAGGAATGTAACACAACACTTCTTTAAATTTGACAAAGCACGAAAGTGTTTTCCGGCATATTTTACAGCTGTTCTAATATTGGAAGTTAATTTTTCTTTCACACTAGCCATGTGTAGGACCCACTATGAAAGGGTAGAGCCAGACTGAAAAATTCAATTACATAGCCGGGATTTGAACCACAGATCTTCTGGTTTCCGTCCAGTCGCCCCAAACCATTGAGCTACTATGGCCAACGTGCTGAGTCAGTTGGAGAATTTAATGTCATGTCAGCACGTTGGCCATAGTAGCTCAATGGTTTAGGGCGGCTGGATGGAAACCAGAAGATCTGTGGTTCAAATCCCGGCTATGGCATTGAATTTTTCAGTCTGGCTCTACCCTTTCATGTTCTAATATTATTGAGTAGACATTTCACTCATAAAACATCTATGTAAATTAGTCTTAGGGTATACCTGCAGGTACGGTCGAAACACGAAGTGTCATATGGAAGGAAGGAACAAACATTTCCATATTCTAAATTATCCCAAGTCTTAAGTTCTGTTTTTTTTTCTAATGGATTAACAGGTTTTGGATAGGTATGTAGATAGGTAGGTAGGTAGGTTGGTTGGTAGGTAGGTAGGTAGGTAGGTAGGTAGGTAGGTAGGTAGGTAGGTAGGTAGGTAGGTAGGTAGGTAGGTAGGTAGGTAGGTAGGTAGGTAGGTAGGTAGGTAGGTAGGTAGGTAGGTAGGTAGGTAGGTAGGTAGGTAGGTAGGTAGGTAGGTAGGTAGGTAAGTATAATGACCAAGACTGGGTCACTAAGCGAGGCTGTTACAGAACCGTCATTTAGTCCATCAGCTAAATCAGCTTCATTCACAGTTCAGTTAACGCTGCATGTTACATGGCTATCGCAGTTCTGCCCACATCATTCTGTATATTTTCATTTTGACACAAGTCTATGGAAAGTTGCATTCATTCACTTACAGTCAAGGTCATTCAAGTACTATAATCCAGCAACTCTTTGGAGATACATGCGAGGCAATACTGGGCAGTCATATTATTCTTCTTCTTTAACTTTCTTAGTTATACCACTTATCATGGCGCTAGGGTATTCTTGTTCCTCTTAAACCCTTATGCCTGTAGGCGTCGGGTGGAGGAACGGAAACTCTGGATCAGAGAGAGAACCCAGGATGGGTGATCAGCCTGATGCCTGGAATGAGAGTGACAGAAGTAGAAGTAGTGAGAGGACGAATTGATTGTTAGGAAAGATGATGATAGAGCAGTTAGTGGAATGATGGCGGGAGAAACCGGATATCCCGGAGAAAACCCGCCCCTGCGCCACAAACCTCACATGCGGTCGCCTGGGACCAAACTCGGGTCGCCCTGTTGAGAGCCAAGCGGCCTAACCGTTCGGCCAAGGCGCAGCCTGCAGTCAGACTCTTCATTCTTTATCTGCATAAAGTTAGAGGCAAAGCTTTCGGTAACGCAAAAATTAACATTTTAAATTTATCAAAAAATATTAAGATTCATCTTAAAGTATTAGACAAACTTCGATACCACTAATCCCATTCTTTTTTAAAAGAAATACATAATGTAGTAAGTGAGGGTTATATTTTGTCAGAAAACTGCAGGGTCATTGGTAAATTTCATGTTAAGGAAGAGCAATTAGTGAGCAGTCACTATGGGCAATGAAATAAAGCAACAAGAAAGCGAGCGGGCTGGTTCAGGCGGTTTCGTTTGTGGCCAGCATTCGGGAGGTCCGAGTTCGCTTCCCTTAGCCGATCTACCTGCCCATAGGTATTGTCCAGGGTTTCTCCGGGATGCCAGGCGAATGTGGCTAGGTTAATTACATCCCCGAATTTCCTGTCCCTTTCTTTTATCTTCATTATCATTTCACTTCATCTCTCATCTGGTGGTCCATTTCAGGGTAGAAGTGCCGGCGGGTTCTCGACGTTGCCTGGCGAGATGATATCTGTCCTCCTCCAGTAGGACGGTCTGTTGTCTCAGGCCGGCCTGGTGGGCTGTTCCAGGACCACGGTGAGTGAGATGCTGATTGTACTGGCCTCTCAGTTTTTTTTCCAACTGGTCCATGGTAGGGACTCTGTCCTCTGCACTGTCGTGACTCCTCCAGTTGAACGTCATCTGTCTCCTCTCGCCTCAACCTTCCTCTCGGGGATGCCCCACTTGAAACACAGACATGATAGATCTAGGCTGGCTGCAGTACCGAATCCCCTCCGTAGCATACATAATCATCCAATCCAAGTCAACAAGAAAACTATTAGGTCAGGCTGTATCGGAAATCAGTTATGTTCAAGGTTCAGCTATTTTCAGAAACTCGTGTTAACAAAAATTTTAAAATTTGAAGTGCAACAAGAGTCTTATCGTTTAGCTGGTTACAGAGTATAAATTTGTGTTTCACTTACGAATTTGCAGCCTAAATTGACAGTATAAGAGGGAACTTTGGATATGTAGGCGAAACATAAGTTAATAAAAGAGTGTGTTGTTCCCTTTGTGTTTTACTGAAATGTTATACTGAGATCGCTTATCAACCTCCATTAATTTATACCCGCCAACATATAATCTGAGAGAAAGAATCGAAGTACCTGGTTCATAGAGAACCGAGACATGGGATACAGCAGTAAGAGGTGCCCCACTCGGAGTTGTTAGCAAGCTTTACAATATCTAAGCAGATTACAATTTTTCTTACCTAACATTTACATTTAAGTATTATATGCGAAACAGTTTCGTCTTCTTCATTTCATAACCTACATGCTGCTCCTTGTTTAAAGATTCCCATTGTATACAGACGTTTCGTTAATTAGCAATGCTTGTTTAACAGCCCAGTTATGAGGTTTATTTGGGATATAGTACACCATAATAACCGAAAAAGGCATCTTAATCCTCAATCACTTACTATTCTTGTGATATTCTGTTTGAACCCATTGTCTTTGTTACAAATACTACATGCGCGCGATAAGAAGAGCGATCGGGCTCCAAGTCCTCATTCAGATATTTTTACTTTCACAATAATCATACTATAACAATAAACCTCAAAATATTATAAATTTTTCATCTTACAATAATCTAATTCCTATTATAAAATTTATATTAATTACTTAAAAACCAATAATGTTCATTTGATTTTTCTGTATAACCGCGGATGCTGGCACAGTTTCGTTTAACTCCGTAAACATAAATGACAACTTTGAAATTTGAAATGAGCTATACACCGACATCTAGTAGCTAATACGCTAAGCTTTATCATGTCCACCATATTTCGTTTTGATGAATTTCGAGGTCAATTAGCTAATCAGATTACAACACTCATATGTTAAAATTAGAATTAGGATTTTAGTTCGTCCTTGGCAACATATACATGTCATGAGAGACGTCAAAATGTATAAATACAGTATATACCTACATAAAGTCAAATTGATGACATACAGTATACACAGTAAGCATCTTTTCCATTGTTTCATGTGGTATTTGCAGAGACTTCAAGAAATGTCATAATATAAATATTACAGGTTTGTGAATGTATTATGCTCCCAGTGCTCATTTACATGGTTATAGTTCTAAAAATTCATCAACATTATAAAAACAGTGTGCATGCAAAAATTTCTTAACCTTATTCTTTAAGTGTTTTAATAATTTAGCTTGTTTAAATGAATTTGGAAGTTTATTGTATAACATTATCCCTTTGTAGTTAGTCATCTAAATTTTCCTCTGTTAACACTATACGTTTACGCTATCGTGTTTTGTTTCCACAGAACCAGTGCAAAGTTTCCTTCATAAACGCTCGTTTAGTACGCTCGAATTGCCAGTTTATCCTTGTTACGAGTGTGGTGGTAATGTACATCAGCATTTACTTGAAAATGATTTATATTTGTATGAACATTTGTGGATGTTATGGCTCTCGAAAGGGGACACATTATTATTTGTCTACCTCCGTATAACTGTGATCTGAATGCAATTGAGCTGGCGTGGGCAAAACTAAGGAATGTTTTCAGAGGATGCAACGTTACTTGTAATATCTTCGCTAATCTTCTTTCCCTCTGCCCGCACCACAACGTAAATCCAGCACTCTTCTTCTCTTGCGAGTACTGTAAGTGATCCACTTAGCAACATCTCTTCAAACAGTAAACCAAAAGTAAATGAGCAGTTTCTCTCCTTAAAATTGTACCTGTTTTTTTTTTCACTAAAATTTTGACGTATGAAGCTGATCATCCTGTGTTTTTACAGTTACATAAGAATTATTGGACAGTTTCAGACATGCTTGAATAATATGTGGTAGTTTGACATTGCTTTCTAAGTCTAGGTTAGGTTATTCCGGAAAATTCCCGAATGTTTGCAAGTTGTGAATGCTTTTATTTAGTTTTCTGTTTGACTATTTTGGAAAATAATACAAGAACAAAAATTAAAAAGGAATTATGAATTAAGTTCTTACAGAATTAATTAAGTAAGTTTAGTTGTATTTGTATCATACAAGAGCCATCTAAAGCTAACTGGATTATTATAAAAGGCATGTCTGTAGAATTATTTATGACTTTAAAACTGTTCAAAATGCAATTTTACATTTAATTTGTCCACTAAGTAATTACTGGAAATAAAGGAAGTATTGCTTTCGACCCAAAAATACCATATTGAGATTTCATCAGAAATATTCGTTTAAAAACTTCCTGAAAAAAATTGCAAAAGGCCAATGTCATGCAACTATGAGCAATCTGGTAAATACCAAACTGGTATTTAAGTTTAGCATCCTTCAGGTATGTGATTCGAATATTTTAAACAGTCTCCCATCCTAAAGTACCCTTCACAAGGAAATTATTTTAAAAAATATTTTTTTTTTTTTTCAAAGGTGACGAGTGATTTTGAATAATGATATCTAAATTGAATTTTTATATAAGTATGTTCTTTCTTTCTATAGAATGTATCCCATTCTATATTAGGTGCGAAAGAATTTTGCTCATAAGCCTCTTTATCAAGTTTGAGGTTCTTTTACTTGCCTTAAATCTACGATACAGGACCAGTGACTTTATTTCCCTACCAAAGGAAGCCATGCTAAGGATATTCACGAATCCTTACCCGAAAAGCTACATCGCCCACCGCCGGGTTACTTCTGAACATGTTATCATATATTTAAGATATTTTATAATAATTTAAAAACACTTATTTGATTTTAAGGGAGTAACACCATAACTGTTATCCTGCAATACTTGATTTGTAAGTTAATTACAAAGCTAGATTTACAATTCATTTGCAATTACCATGACAAGGATGAAACAGGTCATTAATACTTACGGTTCTAGTTTTCAATACTTATGGTATCACTAGGAAGTGACGCAACACCCAACAACATAATCCTTACGTACCAATAGCAAATGACGTAATACCCAATAGAATAGTAGCAATTTAGATTTATTATTGCTTTTTACGTTTTTTTTCAAGTGTAGCAAAACGAACTGTAAGTGATACTTATCAGGTCGAGAATGCACCTTAGGAATAAGAGGACCGTATGCGACCGCGATATTGTATTTAAATTGGTCTTGGGTACACATGTTCAATGACTAAGTCCGTTCAATCTTTAAAAACAAAATCTTACAGATCTGAGTTTAAAGCAACATGAGTCACGTTGGTTTTTATCTATAGTTCTCGTCATTCTGAATGACATTTGTATAACTGGTAAACCGTAACAAATAGACAAAGTCTTATGACAAAAGGTGTATTTCTTGTTGAAGCTACAATTTAAATAATTTTGTTTATGGAGTTAACAATTTTTGACATATTTTTTTCTGATTAGTTGGATTTTTCAGTACTTATACTTTTATGACAAGAAAAGTGCCAGTTCTTTTTTCCCCTCTTGGTCATGCAAGAAAGACGGAATTTTAAAGTCTTCACCGTAGAGAAAATTTGAATAGCGACGTTCTCAGGATTGAGTTATCCACAGAGTGAGCATTGTGCTTCACTTATGAATTAACCACTTCAGCATTAAGTAGGAAATTTGGTAGGGTAGCTCTCTAGGTGGGAGTTCAGTTAGTAACAGAGATGTATTAGTAAAATTCGTGTCTTTCTCATCAAGTGTTAGTTTTATAGAAGTGTCTATGACCAATTCTTGGCACCTCTAGTGCTTAAAGACTTCCTTGGAATTATGTAAATTTAGCGATTACACCTAATTATTACGTAAACAATTATTTTGAACTCTTAAATCTTAATATTGAGACGTTAGCAAATAAAATTCATTAGTTAACACTTGAGAGGTAGGATACAGAAACAGTTTGACTCTTCAACTTCGGTCAGCGTATCAATTAAAATAAGTAATTATTAATGTCATTAAGTCTATCGAAAATACTCATATTCACCTTGAAACAGACGTTTTATAGTTCATCACTGTAGCAGCTGGTAGCAGATATGCTGGAGACATTGCCAAAAGGTGACGTGTACATTATCTTCATCAAGTCAGTGATATAATTTTCTCATTTTAATTGATATCATGTACGGCTAAAAGCTGCACTTTTATCTTCGAGGGTCGAATAAGTGATATCTGATTTAAAGATTTACGTGATCTGAGCCATTTAAGCACTCGCCAGTTAAACCAAAAGGATAATGTGATTCTATGTGGCTGCCGAGTGTTCACCCCAAGCTTTTTCCTCTCTTTGTTCCCCCTTTCCACCGCTTCATCCCTCTCCACACTTCCTTTCCGTCCAACTAATTTGTTGATCGTCATAACCTCATTACGTATCAACTGTGTTCCGGCTTTTTGTGTAGGCAGAGTGAGCGGAGCAAAACGTCACACTTTGTGCTTTATACACTAGCAGGGGTGACTGAGGGTTATCCATTACAACGTTACAACATTTGTACACTTTCTTACTCTACAAACTACTCTAATCTTATCTATTTATTAAAATAAAAATGAAATATAAAATAAAAAAAATGTTTTGATTTCTTTAACAACGCTGTCAGTTGCCGTATCAGCACCGCCGGTGTTTCGGAATTTTGTTATTTGTGAGGTTACGAGGTGCGTTTTTAATTCACAGGCCTTAGGTTCAAACCCGCAAGGCCAACTAACCTGAACGAAATTTGCTTTATATTTGCTGGAATGCACACATACACAGAAAGGTAATACTCTAATTTTCTGTATAAAACATATAATTAATATTGAAAATTGAAACGTTAAGTAACCGAATAAGATGACTTATATTCAGCAACTCCTGGTTATGAATTCCTATGACGACCAACGCTAGGCATTTGCTGGTTTCGATAATTTGATTCTCGAATTTTCCTATCAGCCCTTTCATCACTAAGTTTCATTTCATATTCTTCACCGCTATACCTGGGTTTGCTGTGGTCCAAAGTCCACTTGTTTCTCGACAGATTTTTGTCTTGTAAGTCCTTGGGTAAAGTTTTACAAAGAAGAAGACTATTTCTGTTAAGTTATCTACAGAGTTCAGAGTTCCTAGATCTAATCCAAGAGCCAATAAGACCATAAAGGACAAATAACATTTTCAGCTATTACCATTATAGTTATAACTGACAATCCAGTTTGTACTGCATACCAGATCCATTTCTTCTTAACGCTAAATAAAAGCTTTCCTTGTTTACAAAAATGATTTTGAGGTACTATGAAGTCACACAAGTCCAAGGCTCCGTTAAACCGAGCCCTCTTTTCTTGCCAATTTTCGCTTCACCGCAAGTCTCTTTGTTATCTACATACTGCTGATATGTTGCATGAACTAGCAGAAAAAAGAGAGGGAGAAGATGTCTCTCTCTGTGTGTGTGTGTGTGTGTGTGTGTGTGTGTGTGTGTGTGTGTGTGTGTGTGTGTGTGTGTGTGTGTGTGTGTGTGAGTGTTTTGGATGTTGCATGTGGAAAGACATCCACAAATGACACATTCCTAAGCAAAAGTGATGCAGCAACCTGAGGCAGGTGACTGTCTGAAAAAAAAAAACTTCATAAAGTGCTGTATTGTTATTCCTGGATAAAACAGACACAACTTTAAAACCTTACAACAAATAACTTTCCTTGAACTCTTATTGGTTTCAATTCGTTTTTATAGTGGTCCGTAGAGTCCGAATTATTCCTCCATTACCTTGATTAGCGATGCTACTGCATTGCTATTTTTGTTGTCTTCAACAAATTATTTTAAATCCTTTCCTTCGTGTATCTGTGTTTTTGTAGTTGTTGTAGTGTGAATTGTATTTTCTTTCTTACTGGATATAGGAAACATTCCTTTTTCTATCTCTCCGCCATAACCTTTTAATCTCCTAAGTCATACTTTAAACTGCATAATAACGTTTCTTTCAGCCACTCTCACGAAACCCTAATACATTCTCTATTATGTACATGAAATAAATACAAAGTGTTCAATATTGAGATTTCACTGCTTAAGGATGAGAGGCGTTTGAACCTCTGTATCGTAGCTGGTAGCGTGTGTCCTCACGTTCGAATGTGAGGTGAGTTCGAATCCCGGTCAGGGTAAATTATATAGATATGGTTTTTCCGGAGTTTTCTCTTATTCTGAAAGATGAATGTCATGTGTTCCCTAGGCTCATTTGAACATAATTTCACTCACTTCATTCATCGTCCGATATGACTTATCGTTGGAGGACTTAAAAAAAGGCCTCTCAAGGATGTGACGTTAAGATAGGTGGCAATATCTCCCCATGTGAAACATTTTTCGAAAACTGTAGCTGCCTCAAAAATATCTGTAACACCTTTAATTAAAATACCGTATATTGAGTGGGCCTGGGCCACTGAATTGGTTTGGGCCGGCTCACTGATCTCAAGGTCACGGGTTCAAACCTGGTGAATGGTAATATATTTTTACGAACTTAACAATCCTAAGAAATTAATTTTCTTCCACAATACCCGTGTGTAAAGCAAGGCTTGGATAGGTAGGATGAGACTGAAAAATTCAATGTCATAGTCGGAACCTGAACCATGCATCTTTCGGTTTGCATCCGGTTGCTCTTAACCACTGAGCTACCGCGGCAACATGCCAGCATTGCATTAATTTCTCCAACTAACAATCTCTTCAATCCTTAGCATCACTTTCTTCGGTAGGGAAGTGAAGTCGGTGGTTGTAGATGTACATGTAAAAGAGGTCTCTGAGCGAAACTAAATGGTCTTTCACGCCTAATACAGGATTACACGATTAGAACCACAGTAGTTAAAGGGCGTCTGTAAATAAAATCATAATTTCACTACGCCACAGCCTAACTGAAACATAAAAGAGGAAGCGAAATGATGGAAAGGAAATTTGTGGGCTAACATAGTGGCCTATCAACCAGGGAAACCACGGAAAAGCCATGGTCAGAGTGAGAAGCTTCAGTGTTGTACTAGATGTAGTTTCACTTAGACGACATGTGCACTTGTTGCCCCGGTGGTAAGAAACGAGTGACGTTGGCAGCCCTGGAATACTCCCTCTCCTGCCCCGCGCTCTTGAAACCGAAACTCCGCCCCTGACAACGCCGCACCCCCTCAACCTTTTCAACTCGTCGCTCCGGAAAACACATGGTGAGCACAGAGCGTGATGGTGGTGGTAACACTGCTTTTATTTGTTATTCAGTATTGTATTAATGCAAGGGGGTGGGGGCGGGGGTGAAACTGATGACGAAATTACGGAAATGTCGTTGCATGGGCACACCACACATAGTGACAGTGATATTTTTGGCTCTCTCCCCTCACCGTAACGGTTACAAACAAATCCTCTTGTCAGTTTTGTGGTGTTTTTTTGAGAGGGGAGGTGGAGGTACAGAACTAATGCTTTCATATGTCAGCACAATGATTCCGGGCATTGCATTGTTCATGTGATATAACAGTTTCAATTGTTTAGGCGAATATTCCTCGCCGGCTTAGTTGTTCAAATTTTATATGGAGTATTGTTGGGTCCACATGCACCTGTGAAATTTATCGCACTAAAACCATTAGCTTTTGAAAATGTTGCAGGTTGCCTTGATGCTCTTTTATTTTCCGCAAAAAGACCGCAGCTGTTTGGCTTTTAATCATTAGCAAATATTGCAAATGTAGCGTAACTTGAATTTATATTCGCAACATTGGCATTTGTTAAACTTTTTTGAAGAAAAGAGTCAATTGTTTACAAATTCAGTCAATAAAAGTATGTGGAGAAAAAAAAAAATGCTAAAAATTGTTACAATCCATAGCTTTTATTAATTGCTACAATTTTAGTTCTATGTGTATTTTATATTGGTAAAAGTGGATAAAAGATGAGAATGCTGTGATTGCGTGGTTAGACAACTCTCCTCTCGCAAAGATGTGCCGGATTTGATTCCAAGGGACAGTATGCGTAGTGGACAAAGCCGTCTGAGTAGGTTTTCTTTCCGGTTTCATTCCAGCAGTTGTTTCATCAAGTTTTCTTTTATCAGTTTCACTTTTATTTTGTATCATCGTCCTCCTTATTCTTATACCAGATTTCGGGATGATTCCTCCATTTCTATTTCTCTGCTGCCAGTTCCGTTTCTGGGTCGCAAAGTCCACATTACAAGCCGTAAAGGACGTAGGCAGCTAACCACATTCCACCCTCCAGCATTATACCCCTCTCATGACGCCCGTTGTGTTTTGTACTTTTACTTCCTCTATCACTTACACAAGATGGTATTAGGTGGTATTGCATTCCACCGGAAAAGTCGATATTCAAATTCTAACTTGAAATCTACCTGTTGTGGTTTCCTAAATATAAATATTTTAAAATAGTGTAGCTGCACACTTCTGTCTGTGAACAACATAAATCAAAAATATAAAAGTCGTTTAAACACTAAAGTTGGTGTTTGAGTCCACCACCTTCCAGGGAATCGACATAAAGAGTTCTAAGAAAATCTTTTCTCCTTATATACTATTTAAATGGAACATATTTTCAACCTTTGTGCTTCTCGGAAATGGCTCTAATGACTTTCTAAAATGCAATATGTTTAAGGTGCTTTTTTTTTAGAAATGAAGTGTATGCGTTGAATTTCCTTTGAATAGCCCTGAAGAATGTGGATCTCGTTCAAGCATTTAATTTATAGAAACACTTTTGTTATGGATCCTACTGTTTCCGAAACAATCTTTATTATCACACTTTTCTCAAATAGAAAGTAATATTCTCCTTATATCTCTTAGGTGTGTAAAGAGAATGAAGTATCATAGTACTCATATAGGGGAAAGCTGTTAAAAAGCTTGGCTATTTCTTAAGCTGTATTCCTTTATTGGTTTTGTAACTGTTCCACTTGAACCTCTTACATTATTTGTTAATGACACTCCAATACCAGAGACAAGTCCCGGAATTTGTACCGGCGACTTTGGGATAAGTAGACCATAACCTAACCAACTGTGCCACATAGACCGACATGTATTTGGAAGGGAAGTAGAAACGATGGTCCCTGCTCTAGACTTACGGCATGTAAAAGCTACGCAAGCCTAATAAAGAGGCCTCTGAGGAAAATTGGGTGTTTTTTCACGTTCAATATGATATGGGATGCTGAGAACCATAGCAGTTCAACAGCATCCATGTAAAGGGAAAAGAAGACTGACGTTTGTAAGCACAAGAAATTTCCTATAAGTCAAATGTCTGAAATTTTTTTAATATGAAGTGGATAAAATAATCATTTGTAAGAAGAGAAGCGAAACTCATATCACTGCAAAACATATTTTCGTATTTAGTATTCTTGTTATGTGCAGTTATATTTTCCATAATTTTTTCTAAAAATATTTATTTCCGACGAAATCGTGGATGCAGATTTTTGTACAGAATGCAATACTTTATATGGCACCATTTATAATTCTCTCTTAAGTTCTCTATTTAAGTTATTATTAGAAAACGTAGCAGACTTTAGTGAGAGTAGTTCAAAGAGAAACTACTGTACGGTATCAAACTACTGTAAGTTTGTAGATGAAAAGATTATATAGTGTGGGGATAGAAGAAGGAATGTTTGGACTATGCAGACATTATGAAAATGCAATGCATACTTTATTATATTAAAAAGGTATAGATAATCAGAGTGAAACGTTTAACCAAAATAAATGGATATAGATACCAAAAATAGCAGTAATGAAGACCATTCTTGTAAGCGATTTGGTCGCTGTATGTTACTTTTTGAAATCACGCTCTGTCTGTATGATCCAGAGCAGAAAAAAGAAATTATGACTTCTTGTTTGTGAAAATTACAAGTTTCTGAAAAGTCAAATCTAACAAGGAATATCTCAGAAATTGTTATTTCCACCAAAAATGGTGCTTTAATAATATCTCATTTATATTGTGACTTTGTGGGTTCGTAGTATTAAAAGTCCAAGTTGTAGAAATTCCAATATGTTCTTTATTTCCGTAGAAACACACTTTGGTCAAACCTTACAGTAGCAGAATTATGTAACATACACATGCAATCTTCCAAGGTCGTTGACCGAACAAAATCATTCACTTTCAAAACACAATTGCAGACACACGATACTCAGTTGCGATTACACTCTCATTTCGACTCCGTTTAGCACTGTCCCTTGGCTAGTCGCGACCTCCTTAAATACATCTGCTCATATTACTAGAAATTTCTGGAATATTCTCTAACAATAAATAGAAAATTTCACTCAGCTATCTGTCTCTTTGTCTGTTTCGCCAAGCTTTTATCTCAGCATTGCACTATTTGTCCCTTATCTCTGCGCACCGTACCTTTTGTGCGCGTCGCCGCCAGTCGCGACAATATGTAATAATAGAGTATATCTCCTACAGTTTACCAGTAGCAGAATCTTCCAAAATAGGTAGAATTTCATAGGAGGTTTTACAAAAATTAAAGATATTTATTTAATTTTTAATCTGACTATCCTAAACATATATTTTGTTCAAAGTGGTTAAGGGTTTTGAGAATATCCACTTTTTGGAAAACTTTTACTTGTAAAAGGTGATTTGATGTTGTGGAACGTTCCTGAAAGTCTTCCTCTCACCTGTTTGAAAGATCAAAATTTAAAAGTACGAGACTAGGAAAAAATTAAAAGGACCGCGGCTGCTTGGGCCGACTTCTTGGAGCTGGTTTCACAGCTCTTAGCCCTTGTAGTCAGGCAACTTCTCTGTCAGAACTCTGTTGACTCGTGCAATGTTTCTAGGAGAATGTTGTTTGTGAGGAACTAATGACAAAGTGATTGGTAAAAATATGAATTAAACACATGCCTTTTAGTTTACCAATCAATAAATATAAACTACAGTTTTTTATGATGACATAATTTCCATAAAGAAAAGTAAAAGTTAGAAAATGTCTTTGTGGTCTTTTACCTTTAAAAAATATGATTCGTTTGATGTTATTAACTATTTATTCTGAGAACTATCTTTCAAAAAGTTTTTTCCCCTTCTATTTCTTGTCAAACAAGACAAACTTATTTCAATTTACTCATTTCTTTACAGCTAAAGTAAGCTTAAAATTATAGAAATATTTATTTATAAAGCTGATCGTTAGGGACTCGCGTTAAGATTTCATGCTCTTGTATAAACATAAGAGCGAAACGAATAACGACTTATCAAAAAATATATAAGCATATAAATTTTAAAAGTAATAAATAATATCTCGGAAATGTTTAAATACAAAAATGTATTATATAAATTGTATGTTTTAAGCACATTTATACTTTATAGTGAGATTTTGTCTTAGTGATCAACATTCTCAAAAAACAAAAGTCAGTTATTCACTAAATTTGATAATTCAATAGTTTCTAAGGTTCAACAAAAATATTTAAGAGGTATCCACCAATGAAAATAATTATTACATTGAGACTTATTTTTTCAAGAACGTCTCCAAAAATATAGTTAGATTTCTATATATTAAAATGTTTTCATGACAAATAAAACTAATATTATTAATTTTCTGGGCAGAGCGTGTAAAGCGTTCTTTATTCTTAATGTGTCGGGTATTTGTAAAGCAACAGACTAAATCTTACAGTTTATAAAAATTATACCTCATTAAAGGTTATAATCTATAATGGTTTTGTGGCGTTAATCATTTACGAGAAATTCTCTTCGTTTTGTAAATTGAATTGCTTAAGCCTCTATAATTTCTTATAGAGACATAAAAGAACTTCAATTCCAATTAAGAAACCTCTGAACAAAATTGAGCTTCTTTCAAGCCCAATATTACCTAAATGGGATGCTGAGAATCAAAACATTTAGAAATGAATGAATGAATTTCTATTTTTCCTTGAGTGGAATATAGGGCCTTCTGAACCGTGCAAACTCTAGGCCCGTAGGCAACGGATTTAGGATCCGAGATTTCCTGATCAGAGAGATTCCGGGATGAGTGATCAGTACAACGCTGGGAGTGAAAGTACGAGAGATGAGGTGATAGGAAAGAGATGATGTAGCAATCAGTGAAATGCTGGCGGGGGGACCGGAGGACCCAGAGGAATCCCACCACAACGCCATGATGTCCAACTCAAATATCACTTTGCGATCGCCTAGGATCGAACGTGGACCGCCTTGGTGGGAGCCAAACGGTCTCACTCAGCTATGGCTGTGGCAAAAACATTTAAAATGCAATGCATTTAATTTTAGTAAAGTTTTCATATAGAAGTGTTGGTTGGTATATAAGGAACCTAAAGGGTTTGGAGCTAAGAATAAAATGATGAGAATTTGTGGACATGATATTATTGTGGATGGAACAGAGGCGTATTGATTTCACAGGAGTGCGCATATTTTAGGCTGCTCTGCATAAAATAGAAGAAAGAAGGCAAGATATATGACCAGCTTATCTGGTAGACACAACCGAATCGCAGATTCAGATAAATCGTCCATTACCTAATACCTTTTAGCAAGTGATTAATGTTGTGAAGTAGCTATTAGTCCTCGTGACGTCACTGTTTTACATTATAAAATAAGTTCACCGCAGCCAGGGTTATCTTGTCTTTTATATAGAAGTGTTTTCTCTTTAGCTGACTGCAACGGATAATCAGAATTTATCGCTTCCTAGCGTTATCGAGTCTGAATGGTGGGGAAGTATTATGATATAAGGGTGAGGGGCAATTCACTTAATTGAAAGGGAGGGTGGTGTTTTATCTGACCCGTCCCGAGCCGCACAGAGCTTCAGTGAAAGCTGCAGCATGTTCAGTTGTCTTTCTTATGCCATACAAACCACAAGGGTAAAGTCGTCATAAGGGTAGTTACAAATTGGCATTCATCATTTACACTTACATCGGAAAAACAATAAATGCTTGTAATGTTCCCACGTTTTCTTATAATCATTAATCTATTGAATACTTTAAACAATATTTACTTATTCTTTAGTCGTTGCATCACAGTATTGCTAAACTCTCACCATGGGTCCAAAATTATAAAATCGTGTATTTGTAACTTTTCTAAGTACTTAAAGCAAGATGAGGCAGTATTGCATTCCACCCAAAAAATTTATGCATAGATTTCACTAAAATTATGTTGATTCAAAAAAAATCCAAAAACTGTAGGTTGTTACGCTCACATGACTTTGTTATTCTGCACAAATTATTCGTATAAACTCTTATTCTTTTATCCACTTCATGTTAATAGGGATGAGCATACTGTGTATTGTTTGGTGTTTGTTGGCATGAAGCGAATATTCAAATTGATGTGTGTTTCTATAATATGCTTAGAATGTTTTGTAATTGCTTAAAACAAGTTATTTGCAACAATAATTTATATACCAAAATAAGAATATCATATCAATTATATCGAAATACTACTTTGGGTCACACATTACAAGCAAGTCTTGATGAACTGATTCAGTAATGGCAAATAACACCACAGTTAGCCAAAAGGTGCTTGCTCAGTTCAGCAAATCCATAAGTAATGCTTTGGCAACAAGAATAAAGCCCCGGTTAACATTCAAGACTGGAAAAATTGAACACATTGCTTTTGCAACAATGGATGGATCCTCATGTTAAATGATGTGGAATTCCTTGAGATTCAGGAAGTAACCAGAGTTGATAAATTTAAAATTGTTGGACGTGACGGCAAAAATGTGAATGAAGAAACTGTACCATCAAGGAGGTGCTCGCCTTGGTAGCGTAGATGGTAGGTAGTATATCTGCCTCACATGCAAAAGGTCCCGAGTTGGAATCTCGGTCAGGATGAGTTATCTGGATAAGATTTTTCCGGGGTTTTTCCCTTATCCTGAAAGGCAAATGCCGGTTAACTCTAAGCTCTATGGACCCTGGACTCATTTGAGCATAATTTCACCAATTTCATTCATCATCCGGTATGACGTAAATTAACAAACAAACAAAAAAATCAAGGAGGTGACTTCTCAGCAAATTCTTTGTGTTATGTGTTTGATTTTTAATGGTTCAAGGCAAGAAGGCTTCTTAAGTACAAGTATAGATTAATAAAGTAATGCCTATGTTAGATCTTTCTCATGTAGGTAATACTGTCAATCATTAAAGTTATTTGCTGATCTAAACAAAGCACTTGAAAAATTATATTATTACATATCTCCTTGCATGTGCTACTACAAGCAAGAAATGAAACAGATTTAAGTGATAGTAGAATCTTTTTAGGGCTAGTCGCTGTATGATGAATTTAAAATGCAATTCTCTTTTCATTACAAGAGGACAGAGAAAGAGAGAGAGAGAGAGAGAGAGAGAGAGAGAGAGAGAGAGAGAGAGAGAGAGAGAGAGAGAGAGAGAGAGAGAGAGAGAGAGAGAGAGAGAGAGAGGGAGAGAGAGATAAGATTAACAACTTTTCATTTGAAAAAAAGTATGACGTTTCGAAAATTCAACAGACAACAAGCAATATTTAGGAAATGATTAAGTCCACAACATATAATATATTTACCATAATTTGCCTTGAATAAATATATGATTTATTTGTTAATGAGGCTGACAATTGGGAATTATATAGCACCTCCGGTGTACCAGAATTTCCTCATAGCAAACCTGACATGGGCCTGTCGCTTTTAATCATACTTAAAAGTCATCAGTATGGGCTGGGTTTGTACCCTACCCACGACCTTGTGACAAGCGCCCAACCAACTGAAACATCCATGTCGCTCATTGTACAAATGAGGTGTGGCAAGGTTCCGAGGGGGGATTCCCCACCAGAACGTCAGCCGCTGGGATTAAACCCAAGACTTCCCGAGTGCAAGTCGTACACTCTACCGCAGCGCCACCTTGCTGGGTTTGGTACAAATACAAGGAGTTTGTCCTATTTATTCTTACGACAACTGTGAAGGAGATGGATTTGTGGTGATAAAATGGTGATCACACAAAGTCTGCTGAAGGCATATGTGCCCTGCCTCCTTCTGCGAGCAGAAGAAACAGAATAAGATGTCCATTCTTCTTTTCAGTCTGATGATAATAAGGAGCTAAAATGGAATTTATTTCTCTTTGTGGCGTCTGTTTCCATGTTTTCCATTTCCGGCAGCACCATGTTTTATTCATCTGTTCTTTTTGCAGCTATTTCTGAGCGCGCGTGTTTCAATAAAACGAAAAGCAGCGTTACTCTGTTTTTATTGTTGGGGGAGGGGGAGGGGGTCCTCTGTGTTCGACCAAGAGGAAGGATTTGGCATGTGACGCTTTTACAAAAATTATGCTTTTGTCGTTACAAGTCTGAACTCTGACCCATTGACATTCTCTTGAAAAGGTTTCTTCTTTTATGGACAAAGTAATGGCTTTTTCATTTAAGATTCGTTTATTTGCTTTTACCGAGCATTGTGTGGCAATTTGTGACCGTAGGTTTCTGCAAAAGCAAAAAAGTTAAATTAGTTTTTAAGCACTGGGAAGATGTAGCAAAACTTTGTTAAGGTTATTTCCATTCATTTTATATTTTGTCGGTTCAGTAAAAGCGTAATAGGTTTCAAATATTCCAAATTTAGCAGTCATTCGACACTTGGAATCTATTGTCCTTTATCTATATGTCTGTTCTATGGATTCCTTATTTCTCCAGTATCCTCACTGAAAATATAAAAACTATCAAAATATGTACTTTTAGATAAAGATAAATATGTGAATGTGTAAAAACAAAATAAATGAAAAACAAATTTTATTATCAAGTTCTCAAAATAGCATCTTACCTGTAATTTTAGGGGGAAGGGAAAGAATTAAGAGGCTATTAAGGAGAAGAAAATGAATGAAGCTGGAAAGGAATAGAGAGGAAGAGGATAGAAGATTTTGATGAGAAATTAGGGGGGTACTTGCAGGTAAAATAGAAAGAGACCGTAGATAAAATAAGATTATATACTCTGTTTAATCGAAAATAAGACATTTCTTTAAACCTAACTATAGGCAAGAAATCGGATGGGTCTTATAATCGCATACTTCGAGGTAACGAAAAGATCGAATTCCTCTTTCGCCGGCTTTAAGTTTATTACTCTGTTTTCGCCAGTAACGAACCATGTTTGGTTGTACCGAATACTCTCGACCCGCTGCTCATACACCATTTTTTCAACGAATTCCAAAACATCTAACTTAAAATATACAGTGAAACATTTTCGCGAATTCGTGTTGCCGATAACACAGACAAAACACGAAAAACTCACCTTCCGTAAAGCTACTGCAGTTTTAACCAAAGATCTCGTTTTAGCAAAATGGTAAGAAGCAGATAGTAACACCTACGTATCTTGGGTAATTTGGAAGACGCTGCTATTAGTTATGTGAAAGTCAGTGTCACACTCACTGCCCCAGCTACGTGCTCCTTTTATCGCAGACAAGTCAAAGAGTAGAACTTAACCTTGACCAACCGTTAACCAATAACTATATGTATAGATGTATTTTTTAGACGTGGCGTATAACGTAATGTTGCCTGTAGTTTATTTTCAGGTCCACTTGTTTATTTGTAAGAAAAAGAAGTGTCAGATTAGTCAGCTGTCATCTAACCCACCAGCTTTGTCAGCAATCTGCTGGTGAAAGCACATTTCTTACCCCTACTATTGATTCGCATGACGTCACTCGCGCACAACCGAGCAAGGTCATGCACCACGTCTAAAACATACATACATCTGTACAGTATCAAAGAAGTTATGAATAACGGATTTTCTAGGAATTACAGCCTGTCTCAAATTAACAGACCGGGTTTAACATTTATTATATGCTTGGCGGGTAGTGCAATCGAGGAGATTTTATTTTCGAGTGAATACGGTATATATAGAGAGAGGGGAGAGAGAGAGAAAGTGGTAAGGAGAGAGTGGTGAAAATGTTGAGAAAGAAGGAGAGAAAAATTAAATTGTGCTTTTATTTATGGACAGTTTTTAATTGTTATGGTATTCGGTGTCACATTATACATTGGGAGTGAAAGATCTCTTAAGTTTGCTCAGAGGTATCTTTATCAAAATTATTTTACATGCTGTAAATCTATGACACAGAACCATGGACTTTACTTCCCTTCCGAAGAAAGCCATGCTAAGGATATTTGCCCTCCGCCAGGTTTGAACTCATGTTCTCGGGAACCAGAGACCATTGAAGAGAGAGAAGCAGAGAGAAAGAGAGAGAGATAGAAGAATTTTGGCATTCAAGGTAATAAGTGGGCTCTAATACTAGCTATATTATCATAAAAATTGTTATAACATGTTACAATTAATCGTCAGAGAATGTATTGAGACGAAGCCAGTAACTTTAAGGCAGGAACAAAGCGGTCAGGTACAAGTTGCAGAGTTAAAATTAGATTTGAAATACGTTTCATCGGACTAAACTCTACTTACATATCAATAACTGATTTAATTATACACCTTACAAATAATAGTTGTTATTCACAGTTTCATGATATGTAATGGATAAACGAAGTATTTTTACTTTAGATAATAATAACCCGAGCGGAATCACGTTAAAAGCAAAAAGAATCGCATTAGCCACATCAGAGAAAACCACATAAAAGCCATGGACGTTACCGCCAAACCCAACTTACCAGTAGAGAAAACAAAAAACAAAAACAGAAAACAAAGCCAAAGAAAAACTAACCTTATCGCATGATTTGTTTCAATATGGAGTCATTCTGAAATCAGATTTTCCGACACTTCCTAGGGACAAACGGGAAGGGGAAGTTTGTTTTGCTGTATTGAAATGAAACTCGAGTCTCTCTTGAAGCGAGGGAACGGAAAATATATGGCGAAGGTTCCTTCTCGTAAATAACCGCAGCAGCACTTTTGACTTACGCGAGGAAACAGGATGCTTTTCGCTGGTCGTGCATGTTAGAGGAAGTTTCAGCGCAATCAATTCTACGTACAGAATTAAATTTGGTGCGCGCGGGAAAGCTTTTGTTGCCCTGAATGGCCATTAATAAGTAGCGGGTTTACCTACCTTTGTGGGCTAAGGTGCCACTGCGCACGTTTTCCGCCAAAGGAAGGAGCTACAAATGTATATTCATTAGCACCTCCACCGGCACATATTAGCCTTATTATAGTCTTCCGTAGGCGATATTTCTCTCTCAAAATGTCTCAGGCTACATAGGGAACTGGCAACTATTATGTCCTAAAAGTCGTAAGTATCTATTATATGAAATGATTGAGAAACGGGACGTAAAAGTAACAGTTCACTATTAATTATTCCTTCTAATAAAAGGCGCCTAAATATATTCAAGATGACATGTTTCTAAAAGCAAATGAAATTTGTTTATATTTGACAACTTCCTTCTAAGCTGATTGCCGTGTTGTTGGTTCTATTTGCTCTAATAGTAGGTTAATTGTCATTTTAAGATTTTGTGTTCATTCCAAATATGAATTTTGTTACAGATCATTTCCGGGACATAGTATTTACGTATTAAAATGAAATTAATGCTTAAACAATATGAAGATCAGCTTCAAAATCCATTTGGTAAAGAAACATTATCTAAGACAAAAATTAATAATTGACACAACAAATTCAAAAGAGGCCTTTTTTTCAAGAAATGAATTTCGTAAAGGATGCCCAAGAACTGTTGCTATTAATGAAAATATTGTCACTATTCAATCACTGCTTAAAGAAGATCGATCTACATCTTACGAATTTATTGGACATTGTATAAGTCAAATACATAAACATTTTACATCAAAAGACGTAAGAAAACTTTGTCGATGGATTCACATAAACTGACTGACCATCAGCAACAAAAATAACGCACTGATTGGTACAGAAAAAAGCTCTCATAAAATTCCAAAATGGTACTTAAAATTTGATTTCGAATATCGTCACTGTTGAAGAAACTTGGATTTATTCTTATTGTTTTGAAACTGAAATTCAGTCAAACTGAGGCAATTAATGGAACGATGGAATGTACGTTTAGAAATTGCAAAACTATACAAGCACACGTCTCCAGTTCTGAAAATTAGGAAGGGAAAATGCTACTTAGAATTTAGCAAGTCACAGAGTAAAAATTGTGTTTCATATGTAAATAAATTAAGATTCAACAATGATGTAGGTAACCATGGGCCTACCATGATATAGGCTGAGACAACTATGAAGCTATGACCTATGTTGATAAAAGATCGTGTATTTATAATTATCGTTTCTTGCAGTCTTACCGTCATAAGTGTTTATATTAGATCAGTGTTTTACTGTGAACAATTCCATAGTGTATAAAGACGGTGCTGTGGTTAGCAAACACTTGACAACATCGGCAAGATGATTTTACTCTTAGCCAGGGAGTCATCTATATACTTACATTCCTCGTAAATACTCATTTGAAGCATTGTGGCTATTGATATTTTACAAAAATAGCATATATAATACTTCTACAGTTACCGTAAAGAAAAACTACAGAGAAACAATTTTATTCTTCAAAGAAATAGCTGGTAGCTCGCTTCAAAAGACTCATTTATTAGCCTCCATGAAATTTATTAGCCAGCTTAGCTGATATTGCCTAATCTCACTCACATCCAAGCAAACCACAGAAAAGATTCTCTAGCGCACAACTGCAGCAGCCGGCAGTTAACAAAGAACGTGATATTGAGGATTGCAACAAAAGTGTCTCTTATCAAAGGGACGAAATGAATTGCGGATGACACCCAGACACCATCGTTTCCTCGATCGTGGTATCAAGGTGTATCCAATTCTTACTTGAGATGAACCTTCAATACATTTTCGATACTTACTTTTAAGTTTTGCATTACTGAAATTTTGCACGTTCAACTTTATGCTATGAAAAATATCAAAGGAGTTGATGGTTCCTGTTATTGCCTCGCACGTGTCTCCAAAGTGTTCTGGAGTATGCTTCTTTTGAATGAATACAACATTTAATAGACATTTTTGCCTAAATGAAAGCATGCAAAATACCAGGAGCACAGGTACTTTTATAATATGTAGCGATAACTGAGTTGTGAATGAAACGATTATTTGACATAATAAATCGTTCTTAGCATTTATAAGTTGTACTTACTCAGGTAACCAAAATATGTATATCTAGCAGAAACATACCATTACTTAAGCCTTGAACTGACAAAGTATGGAAATGATTGCCCTTTCCTTGCATCTGTTACTATTTCGTAAGTCAAAGTCGGGTACATTACAGATATTCGAAACAACTAATTTGCATAGTTTTTTCAATGTACATAATACTGAATAAAACATAAGGGAAGTGGGGAACTATTTTGAAGTATCAGTACTAATTACACGAGAACAGTGTGTAAAACATACAGAAATATACCTTTTCTCAGTTGTAGAACATGATACCGTGACATCTGAAAATTATGAGGAAAAAGGTATGAGTTTGTATACAGAAAACTGCTAATAAAGAGACAAAAGCTTCGACTTTACAGCTTATCATAAACTGAGTATCGAGTATAGGAGCTTAAATCAGTATCGATAGTGAATATCAAGTATCGATAAATTGTGATATGTTCCCTCAATGCCTAAGTAACATTCAGGTTATCTTACTGTCATCGGTTACACTTAAAGATAAACAATATACAATAAGTGAATATAATGATGGCCTTGTCTAACGAAAGCCGACATTTGGAGATAGATGTATCAGTATGTAGAGGGGGGGGGGACATATTTATACTGCACACCCTTCTTCATCCACTTGCCTGGACGAGCCCTCCTCCCCTACATCATTTTTCCAAATGGCATTTCTTTTATGCATCAGCCTTTCGTCATGACTAACACATGAGATGTCTCAATCAGTTGCTGCCTACAGCCGTATGGTTTACTCAGATTGGTCTGGACCAAGATGTCCTGTGGTTTTTGTGTCTTCTGCTGCCAACTGAACCTGCACTAAACTCCCTAGATGTTAGTGTCGTCTGGACCAATACTTCCTGCGGTTCTTTGTCTCCTGCAAACTAACGGGTACTAAATTCCTTGGATGGAACATTTGTGTTGTTTGCATAGACTGGTCTGGACCAAGAAGAAGATGTCTTGAAGTTTTTGTGTCTTCTGCTGCCAACTTAACCTGTTCTAAAGTCCCTAAAATTTACAGTCATATAGACCAAGATGTCTTGCGGTTTTTGTCTTCTGCTGCCAACTTAATAAGAACTAAATTCCCTAGATGTTAGAGTCGCATGGACCAAGATGTCCTGAGCTTTTGTCTTCTGCTGCCAACTTAACCTGCGCTTAACTTCCTGTTAGTGTCGTCTTGGACCAAAATACTCTGCGATTTTTGTACCTTCTGCTGCCAACTTAACTTCCTAGATGTTACAGCTGTATCGTTTGCTCATTTTGTTCTAGGCTAAGAGGAGGTTATTATGCAAGCACTTTAGTTTGCACGGACAAAAGAAAGAAAATTAACAAGCTTTTTGTATTGAAATATAAATATTTGAAAATTTAAAGAAAGAACAAAGAACATTTAGGAGGTTGTTAACTCTATAAAAGTTATATATTGTGTGACGAAATTACAATACAATGTTGCTACAAACTCTGTTTGTTTGTCACCAGAATCGTAAGTACTGCAATTACTTTATGTTCTTTGCAAATACACAGAGCAAACACGCCAGTCTAATGTTTCTTGATTTCTCTGTGTGCAGGCATCAACTTGCACTGCTCGCTGACCAATACTTACAACTGCTCCGGCCAACCTATTCACAACTCCGCGATCACAGAAGAAATGTTCGAGGAGCCGAAATCTCTCGATTCGAAGGAATGTAACATTATCGAAGTCGAATCCTCTAGTTCTGCCAAAATCGAACAGTCTAGAAAACTTCAACCCGGTACAACAATGAAGCTCATACATACAAAGAGAATTTAATCTCAAGGATAGCACATGGTTACCAGCTCTTTAAAACATTTGAATATCGCATAAATTCTATTGCACATATTCTCTTGCAAATAGGAGTAAAAAGAGAATTAAGAAGAAATAATCTTTATCTCAGTTGATCTCAGTTAACATCAAGTAGACAGAGGAATAAGTGTTTGTACAAGAGTAGAGAAAGTCATGTGAGGGAAACACATCAGATACTGTATTTGATGTCCTGAAACCTCTTGTTTCTTTACCCAATAGGTAATAACAGCGTAGTATGAGAACCCTCCTTTGTGGAATTGGTCTCTGAATGCTCTACTCTAGATATAGGTATTTTAATATCTCCCTCTAGTGGAAACTTCATTAAATACTTACTTAAATGCATCACTGAAAGGTAATTTTCAGCGAAATCTCGATATTAAGTGAGTGACAGGTAAAATATTGTCACAATCACGCTCACGGGTCTGCCATGGATTTGAGCGGGAATAACGGAATTGCTCCGCTGGCTTTCCGGGGTAGTAACAAGCTGACGTCACAAATACGCCACGAAGCAGAAGCGAACCATGTTGTTACTGAGCAAAAGATCGTTCGAGACTGTTCTAGATCTTAATTCTAGAACATTCAACTACTGGTACGATCACCTGCTCCCGGAATGACTATAATAGCTAAGCGAGGCCTGGTAGGGCAATATTCAGAGTTAGAGTTTATGAGTGTCTTGAGCTTCCAGTGTCAGTCGACGAGTGCGGTTCCATGGTGAGCCGTAGGCGCAGTGAAGCAGGTCACGAGTCAGTCGGTCAGTTGAGTTGTGTGAGTCGAAAGAGCAGTGCTGGGAAGCGCGGTACGTACCAAGAACCGTACACTGAAGTAATTCAAGAATACAGTGAGAACAAGCTTCGTGGGCAGGAGTCAGCAGGGAGTATGAATCCGTAGCACATCAGGTCACGTTGAATATGAGAGATGTGTTCAAAATCGGAGTGCAGCTCCATGTTAGAGTTGAACCTGTGTGTGCGTCAGAAAGATTACTAGCAGCGCAAGTTCGTGCGTACTAAGGAGATGTAAAGAAACATTTAAGAGAAGTGTTGAAGCTACGTACTTGTCTAAAAGAGTAAGCAATTGTACCTCGTCTCATCTTTTGTGTTTTATCACAATAATCTTTTGGTGTTTTTTTTTTTTCAGTGAAAAAATTAGACACATTAAAGTACCAAAATACGAAGATTCAATAGTTTCTTTAGGTTACGTAAAGTCATATTTTCATACCTTTGTTTTCACAACATATCTGCACTTTAAATGTAGCAGTTCATAAAATACATAAAGGATAGATGTTAGAGAACTGATTTTTTTTTTTTTTTTTTACTATACCATCACCTTTTGAAATAAAGATTGACTTCTGAGTAATTTTACACAAAAACTTTCGAAAAAAGTAGGTTTTCAACAGCAAACATTTTAATACCTCGAAGACTACTGTATTGCAGAAATGATACTGGAAGAATGTTTTATGCCCTTTAAGTATGTATAAAGGGTAAAGTCTTTGAAAACCAAATTAAAAGAAACGTAAATTTCTTCCAGTCAGGAAGAAAACTACCAGGTACGTGATCAGAACATAAGAATTCTATGTATGAATTTAATTCGTAATCCTTAAATGACTCTAGTAAATGTGGAGTTTAGCATTATTTTACTTCAAGTTGCTGTCTCTACTAAGCAAGCAAGTTGGCTACGAGGTAACACTTGAGGCTCACGTACAGAAGGTTCCAGGTTGGACCCTCGTATCCCGACTCCGATCTTGGGTTTTCCCCTGGTTTTACCTGGTCTACAAGACAAATGTACGGCGGTTTAGGCGTATCGTTGAGAGCGTCTCCCAAGCGGGTAGTCAACTCAGTAAATGTTTGAGAACTCTGCTCGTCTCTGTCGCTTACGTTATATTCTCCTGTAGCCCATGCGTCTCGTTCCTCTCGGGGATGTACCCACTAAAGAGCCAATTGCGGAACAAGGTGCCAGGTGTCCCTTCTGTTATATATCCACCTCTACTTTCTCTACTACGTATTTGCAGTAAGTAGAGAAAATATTGTACCCATCCAAAAATTGAAAATCGGGATTTCACTGTTAATGTATGTTTGAATCTTCCTGCATTCCCTCGTAAAATCCCAAAAAGCTATTATGTCTATTAAATCTCACTGTCTATGAGGGAAATCATTCATTAACTAAATATCGCTTAAATACTAAATTTGGTATACAAATTTCACATGTTATAAAGGTGCGGCCTACAGATTTTCAAAACAAATCCCTCTCTATAACTTAAATAGAAAACGTTTTAAAATCTTAATACCTCTAACATCGTTTTAAACATATTTATTAAACTAGCTATACCTAAATATTTTCCTGACAAATAAAATGCATAGGTGTCTTAAATTTTCTGGTAATAGTCTCTTCATTCTGAATGTCCTTTTCATAACTGATGGACAATAAGTGATAAAATATCAGTATACAAAGAATGAGTCTCATTAAAGGTAATTTTCTTGTTTGTTCATTTATTTATGGAAGGGAAGAGAGGGTTAACTATTTCTCAGATATTCATTGCTTTTGGTTTGGATGTTCTAGTTCTTATATTTTTCTCAAACGAAAATTAGTTTCCTTTTTTTTTTTTCGTCCTCTAGGTCATGCACAAAGAATAGTTTGGGTTCTCACTCAGGAAGCTGTTCTTAAAAGATTTAGTTATCATTTAAAATCTCTTCTCACCTCATTGCGTCTACAAGGAAGTAAGTAATAAATTCATTTTTACAAATACTTCTGTGAAGTAGATTGAAGAGCAAGCCTTTGTAAAATGGTTTGTTGAGGTAGGCTAGAGAGCATAAGCATTTTTAAATAGTTTATGTTGCTTGCCCACATGAACTTTTTCAACAGCACATTTCAGATATTTTAATTAATCTGATATTTTATCGTTACAAGGCGAATCTTCAGTACGTTTTCTAAAAAATTGGATAACAGGTTAGGGAAAAGACGAGAACGCTCCACTCTTTAAGTTCAGGAAAAGTTGGAAGTAATAATCAAAAGTTTTTCCAATATTAACGCGTATGAAGAACCTTATCTTTTAGCTTTATGGTTTTGGAAAGCTATAAGAGTTTCATATCAATTTTACATTTCAGCGGATTTCTAATTAAAACGATTTATAGAAAATCAAAAGTACCTGAAAGTCCCTTCCCTTTCTTTTTAGATAAGGGAAGACGGTCCTATGTTATCTCCGAGTAGCTTTAATGTGTTCTTTACAAAGAAAGTTGTCGTCTGCGGCGATAACAAGAATGGGATATCTTTATCACCATACTCTTAGCTAACTTTCTTTGCTTTTTAAGTATTAATTAGCTATAGTAGGGGATAGACATGTTACGCCAGAGGTTCTACTCCCATTAGTCCTGGATCCGTAGGACCAAGGACCTGGGCCTCCTTCTACCCGGGGCTCTTTCCATAGGGCAATATCTGGAGTCTAAAAAGCCCCCCCCCCCTCCCCATCGACTCGAAAATCAAGACCGGTGGAAGTAGATACGCGACTTACGCGCGTCAACCCTGCAGGGAAGATCACCGAAAACCTCGCTGGGGCCGCCTGGTGAGTAGGGGATAGACACCTCGCGAACTGAGACGTACACCCTTTTAGTGGCAAACACTCCCAGGAGGAAGGGATGAGGTCAGAGATACGCAGAGGTTCGCAGGCCACAGACCCTTGCGGAAATCCTGTGAATTCTTGATCTCTACCCTAAGAATGCCATCCAGCCCCTAGATCTGCTTTTAAAATAAGTAACCATACACGCTATTTCTCCTAGTCTAAAAGATGACCAGGAAATAGAATAAAGGCAACAATCCTATTTTATAACATTTCTCATTTTACATGTATTTTGGGAAATATACAACACATATACAGGCAGTACATACAGCACTACAACAATTGTTTCTACATATAAATTCTTTCCAAAACACTGTATACTTCCTCACTCTAGCTGAGCCATTCTAACACTAACACATAACCAAACCATTCAAGACAACTGAATAACAGAAGCAAAAACAAATATCAAAATGTTAAAAAATCTAAACAGAATCATTGTTTTACAATGAATTCCAGCGCATTGTAGTCTGGAGGGGAATGAGAAGGCTGACATATTTGCAAAAAAGCTAAACTTATCCAACAAAGTAAGAAAAATTGTTTATCATATAAATCAGTACATCTCTACAACAAATTGAAAATAGCTGATCAAAACAAAATCTAATGTGACGTGAAGATACGAAAGACATTACTAGACACAAATATAATACCAAACAGTCCCTGATCAACTGCAGTTGATTATTTCGTCTTAAAACCGACAACGCTTGCTTGGCGGCACATCTTCATAAAATTAAACTATTAGATTCTCCACACTGCATAGTGTGCATAAACAAATTCAGTAATGACCAAAGAACACTTGATACCCTGCCCCAATCTTCAGAAAATAGTTGGGACATCACTTCAGATTACTGAGTATTGCTGGGAAGCCTGAAAGCGAATTATGACAAATCAAAAGCTCCAGATCATTTGAATACTGCCCCTACATTAATTAGGTGCAAATTCATGAATTATTCTAAGTTTTTATCATAAGCTCTTCAGTTATATGAATATTATAAAGCTCTGTTTACCACTGCCGGATTCAAATAATGGACAGGAAATCGTAGTAGATATAACATTATCCTCCCCCATCATTCGCTTAAGCAACAAGGGCAAACCATGAAAAAACCACAAGTCTGAGAGCCCTTTGCTCCCCCTCTTGCGAGTATCCTCCTTTGAACTTAGGGAGAGAATAACTATTCCACCCGAAACTTCGATATCGAGATTTCATTGGAGGCTCCAGCAGGATGACTCACGCGGTTTCGACTGTGACCTTCATTCGGAAGGTCCGGGTTCGATTCCTGACCTACCTTACCCATGGGTTTTGTTGGGGGTTTCCAGGTTTCCCGGCGAATGATGGGTAGGTTAATTACATCCCCCGAATTTCCTGTCTCTCCATTTCATCTGCATTATCATTTAACATCATCTGTCATCTGGTGGACTTTTTCAGGGTAGAAGTGTCTGCGGATAACTCGGTGAGGCATGGCAGGGTGATATGCTCAGAGTAAACAACTTTCTTCTCTTGTAGGACGGAGGAACCCAGATCTCGCGGTGGGATAGTTTCCGAACCACAGTAGGATGTCTATTGTCCTGGCCTGCAGGGGGAAGTTTCCATCTAAGTGAAACATAGGAACCCAGCCCTCTGCACTATCGTGAATCCTTGGGGCGGCCAAAGACGTGTCTCATCTCACCTCATCCTTCCTCTCTGGGGTTTCCCCACTAGGAGGCATAGGTACAATAAACCAAGTGTGGTTTCCATGTTGAGTCCCCTCCGAAGCAATCCAGTTATCCAGTTCAATGGAGGTATATGTTTTGAAGTACTTTAAAGTACTTTAAGAAAAAGGTCCGTATATGTGTGCCTATATGAATGTCTGTTAACATCATAACTCAAAAATGAAAAGCCGGTTAAATACCAAAGTTGTTATTTCAGTTAAGAACTTTCTAAGGCACGAAATTAAGAGTTAAAAATGCCGCCCAAAATAGACTATAATTTATATAAAACTTGTTTAAACATTTCTGACTTCTCAAAAACAACTCCAGCAGCTTTTATCTAACTACCATATACTGAAAACATGTTCATCACAAATGAACTTATTTCTGGGAATAGCATCAAAAGTCTTCTTCATTCTGAATAGCTTTGGAATACTTTTAAATGTAGGCGAAGTATCTTTATTATACCTACAAGCAAATGTGAAACGAGAATTTATTTAGATAAACAAGAAGTACATAGATCCTACCTCCATAGTGTGTGGGGAGCGTGTCTACCTCATATTCAAAAGGTTATGAGTTCGGACCTCGGTTAGTGTCAGTAACCTGTATAAAGTTAATTGATGGAAATTAATCATTTCTTCACCCTAGCCGTATATAGGCTAAGATTTTTGATAGAGTCAACATGAAAAATTCAATGCCATGGCCGGGATTTGAACCAGGAGATCCGTGCTTCAAATCCCGGCCATAGCATTGAATTCTTCATGTTGACTCTATCTACCTATATACCTGAAAGATGAATACTCGTAACTTAAAACTCTATAGACCCCGAGCTCACTTGAAAATCATTTCAGTCTTATCATCCTATATGACCTAGCCGGATAAAGGACCTCAAACCTATAAAAGGGGGGGGCAGAGCGTTTTCTTATAGCGGATGGTTTAGGTTGGTGAAATTTTCTTGAAATTTTTGTGCCGCATCCTTCAAAGATGTTGATTTAAAATAATAAATTTGGTACTGAACCATGTTTTCGTTTTTTAATTATTATGTTTACCGACACAAAAGCGTATTTACAAAATTACATTGTTTTTTGGATTTAGGGATCCCAAAACATAATTCACGTGAAATTGTTAGAACAATTTTTGAGTAGGTTGCAGTGTTTCCCTTTCAAGAATGTATTAGAATGCATTGTGGACACTACATAAACAATAGTGACTTTTGAAAGTCGTGCAAATATTCTTGTTTATTAGGAGGCTTTAAAACTAAAAATGTATGAACATTTTGTATAAAATGTAGTATTGCTGTATAAGATTAATGTTTTGAAAGTGTTTCATAAAGTTGCCACTAGTTAAGAGATTGCCTCTCGGTTCCCTTTCAATTGCAAATAGGGTGCCGCGTGACCAAATACTGTGGGAAGCGCTCACCCTTAGGAAAGCTGCTAGTTATCTAGGTACGTCAGTCAGTCTGTAACTAATTGCGACATTTACATAAATACAACCTTGCCATGTCTTTATTGTTATCGCCTGGCGTACGTATGTCAGGACAGATCTATGACATCACATTAAGCCTGCGACTTTTTCCGTCTGCCCTTTTTGATTTGACGTGCCCCCAATCTGCGAGCCGAGCGAGGCCACCAGCGCTATCTAACAAGATTCCAATTTACCGATAGTTTTATGTAAAGGATGTCACTCACTCGCCTTCTGTACCCATTACCAATCCATGGCCAATCCACGAACTACTGGCTATAGGAAACTTGGTCACAATTTTTCGGTAGTTTCAGAAATTATTTTTGTCTAAATTTGGACATTTAACTTCAATTACATAACGCAATCTTTGCTCTCACAGCTTTTTAAAATGTCAATATGTAACCACTTAAATGCGCAAGAAAACTCCACCTAATGACCTGTGTTTACTATTAGCATCTTTCATCTAACTTTGATTTGTGCTAAATTTACTTATACATGTTAATGTAATTTTTATTTAAATTTAAAATGCTTCAGAGGAGCACAATGTTTAACCAACCGTATTCAAACTTGCTGCAGAATCTCGGAGATAATCAAGTACATACAACTGCTGTACAAACTATTCTCACAAACCATTATTGGCTTATCTACTTCATCTTCTACTTTTTAGAAATAGTTTTACTAACCTTTGTTTGTAGATACAATGGGACTGTGGAAATACAACAGGCTTAGGCTATAGTTCACCTTTTTAAAATGTGATGGCTTCCTGTTTGAGAACAATATAACTATTGGACAGTTCAAACAAATGACATCTCACCAAACACTTATTTGGCATAAGTTGTGTACTACATGGCAAAGCGAGAAAGCGTATCGGGAAAAATTCGCAGCACAGAGATGTTAACCTCAGCTTATTGCACATACACGGTGAGTCCAGTGTATGTATAGTCTGTTCAGATGTAATCATGTCTTGTGGACAGCAGTGTGTCATACATCAGCAGCCGCGAGAAAACATATCATACAGACACACGCAGCTTTCTATTTGTATTTCGTAAATTACAGTACATCAACTTACTAATATTTCACTCTTCTAAGCGACCAGATAAGACTCGATAAGAGACGATCACAGCGCTGGTCACCTGAAGGTCGATACGCCTCGACGCTTTCTCGAGCAATACTTGAATGATATCTACATTTCTTATGCGTTAAAACTTTGTTTGTCTTAATCCTTTAAGGTTTATCAGTTATGCAAAACTTATTTCGAATGAAGAGGACTTAAGATGCCATTCCCAGAAGATTAAAGACATATATTCCATATTTCATGAAAATATCTTAAAGTATGGCATTATAATCAAAATAGTTAAGAGTCATTTTTGGTAAAATCGACATTGTTTAAAACCAAGTAAAGGATAGCTTAGTGTGGGGGAATTTTCTTGAAAATCTTAGTGCCGCATCCTTGGAATATGTTGAACTTGTCTGTCTGTCTGTATATCATGACGGAGATTGCAGAAGTTCAGCCGATTGCTTATTATGTCTCAGATACCGGGAGGTATAATGAGATTAAAATACCTTACAGGTGGCACTAGGGCCACGGTGGGTACCTAACAGGTTTAGGCAATTCGTTCAGCTGACGGAGTATCAGGTCGCCATAAGGCGCCCGCCACTAGCCAGCCAGATTCGGCTGATCAGTTAGACCCCTGGAAGAACAGCCATTCGACTACAGCTCCTACCCTCAGACGAGCACCTTATTTCCAAATCGCAAGCACCACCGCAAAATATCCCACCGGCGTCTTGGATGACTCTTAGTACCCTGAAAGACGGAATGGAGAGAATGAAAGGAATGAAATGAAAGAAAGTAAAACGGGGGATGTAAGGTAAACATCCTTGCCAGCAGTTGCCTTAAAGACCCGGGAAAACCGCCGAAAAAACCGAAGGTTAGGAAGGTTGGCCGCATTTCTGTTGGTAGGTATACATCGCCGGGGCCGCTACTGTAGGAACCCTGAAAACTGGTAGAAGAAGCAACGACCTGGTTGGGGGTTTAACAAGGGCTTAGCAGTCCAACTTCTGTAAAACAAAGCTTGCTAGTTTCCCAGGAATAAGAATATGGCTTTTAATGGATTAATAGGCAACTGAATACTTCGTAATATTGGGAAGTGCACGCAACAAATGATTTTTGTTTACGTTGAATTCAGACATTTTGATACGATGATGGAATAGAGCAATTTATATATTTAGTTTGAACATTATGAACGTTGCTGGTAAAGAATACACTATAGTACGATTTACAGTGTGTAGTACTTTGGATATCATCTTCAATATCCCAGCTTTTGAAGAATCCACTGCCGGCTGCTACAGTGGTGAGCTACGGTATTTATCTCTCAGGGTATGTGTGAGTGTGTGAGAGTAGACAGCAACAGCTAAATTGACTGATATATTTAATGGAGGTTAATAAATCAACTATTTGAATTGAGTTGTCTGAGTCATAGCACTAGAAACTGTAACTATTGAAGTATTATATCTGATAACTTCGGAAGTATCAAAAACTTTATGTTTAAAAATTACTGTTTCCGTAATAACAATGAGACGAAAGTTGAAGTGAGTTTCTGAAATGCTAATTGGAGATTTATTCTTCGGCGATCGCTAAGTACTACATAACCCGAGCGCGGTCTTTGGATACTATGCACTGCGGGTAATTCACTTGTGAACTACACGAAAGAAAAGATGCCAAATTAAGTTATACGCACAATGTTTATGCAGTTTAAGTCCTACTTGCTTAGCCACAAACTTTGCACACTATATTACTGAATTTGATGCTTCTTACTTGCATCGAATACGTTACTGTTATTCTGTGACCAGATAAATTTTAAGAATTGTATTTCCCTTCTAATATACAGAAGTTTGTCTACGTGAGTATTTCCCTGTCACTTCTTATAAAGTAGTCATATCAAATATATTGTTTTCCTTTCCATCTAAAGAGAATTGCATACTCTGGTGGTACACAAAAATCAGATACTTCACTTCTTGTTTGCCAATCCAATAGTTTGTTTCCGCCGTCTAATACGATTACATTGGTGTCACTGTTTGTACTCCGAAGCACTGCTTTTGAGTTCCCTTGCTCGGAACGAATCTCTTGTGTGCATGCTCCGTCTACTGTCACGTGTTTGATCCCTGCGCACGCGCAAGAATCGATTCGTCTCGTTACGCTGCGTGTTTAGGCATTACATCATTATGTTGGCACGCGTGTAGGAAATATGTATCACGTCATGCCTTTCTTTCATACAACGGCAGCTAAGACGATCAATCACTGGACCAACAGGGCCGTTGACAACCTTCCCAAATCGTACAGGAGATGACCATGGGAATATATGTGTTTTGCTTCAGAGACATTGTTAGTGTACACTTCTTTGTTATGTTTATTCACGCTTGATAACAATGAACTAGCTACTGTGAAGATTGCTAACTTGGTTGTCGACAAACTTCTTGTCTTCAATTGAAAAACTAAGTTTTGTTGGGATATAAGGATTATGTAAAGCACCGAGAAACGTATTTATTTGAAAATTAACGTACATAATGAATGAAATATTATCCACTTCTATTTTCTCTACCATTTATTTCACTCAAAAATTTAATACTTTATTTCAGAAAATACATTAATGTTTTGAGATCCCTTGAATAATTGAACAAATCATTTTAGAAAAAGGTCTGTGTGTGATCCGTGTGACTAAAAAACATATCTTAAAGACGAAAGGACAGTTAAATACCAAACTTGGTAGTGAGCTTCATCGTCCTCCAAGGCTTTCAAGAAAATTCAAATCGTAAACTATTCTTTACATGCATAATCTTCTAATGTTATGATTTTCTATAAAAAAAACCATAACATATTACTTATTACTAATAAAATACAAATCTGAATTTTCTGGGAGTAAATGGCTCTTGATAACTGGTGAAATGTATAAAATGGATAATAAAATTTACTTACACCATATAAACTACTTTTGAGATATTCCTTAGTTTCCTTTGAATTGTACGCTGCTTACAGTTTTCTCAAATAGAAAGTCATTTACTTTCCTATCTCCTAGTTGTGTAAACAGAATAGAACTTCAAACTCATCACATAGGACCAGCTCTTAAAAGCTTTGACTATTGCTTAAAGTATACTGCACTCCTACCGAGCGAGATGACTCAGGCGGTTTAGTTTGTGGCCTGCATTCGGGAGGACTGGGTTCGATTCCCATGGCCGACCTACCTGACCCATTGGATTTTTCGGGGGTTTTGCCGGGTCGCAAGGTGAATACTATGTAGGATATATCCCCCGAATTTCCTGCCCCTCCATTTCATCCCCATTATCGTTTCACATCATCTCTCATCTGGTGGTCTTTTTCAGGGTAGAAGTGTCGGCGGGTGTCTCGGCGCCTTGGGTCGGTAGTCCTCTGTCTCCTTTCACCTCATCCCGGGGATGCCCAAATTGGGGCTTATGTAAAATAAATCACAGGCCTCAGTGTCCATTCCCCTCCGTAGTAATCCTAATCCTAATACTGCACTTTTATATTTCTTTCGCATCTACGAGGGCTGTTCAATAAAGAATGATCGCATTTTTTTTTTTTTTTTTTGACAACGTACCTTTAGGTACTCATCCTCATGATTTTGTGGTCCTTCTCAAAATAGTCTCCCCTGAATGCGATACACATGTCCCAGCGTTTCTACCAGTCTTCAAAGACATACTGGAGACCATTTTTGAGAGATCCTTCAAAATCGTCTCCGCAGCCTTCACCACTGCTTCTGATGTTGGATAATGCCTCCCACGAAGGCGTTTCTTCAAGTTAGGGAATAGAAAAAAGTCACATGGGGCTACATCCGGACTATAGGGAGGGTGAGGGATGCACTTCACGTTGATTTTTGTAAGATATTCAGCAACAACATTGGCAATATGCGACTGAGCATTATCGTGGTGAAGCATCCAGCCCGCTTCATGCAAATGTGGTCTTTTGCGCCTGATATGGACTTGCAATGTTTTCAGGACATCCCTGTAGTATTGTCCAGTTACTGATGTGTGTGCAGGTACAACATGCTGATAAACCATTCCATAAGTATCAAAGAATGAGATGACCATAACTTTCCCAGCAGGAGCAACCACTTTTGCTTTTTGGGGGTTGGTGATGAAGGAGATTTCCACACTGAGTTTTGCTGTTTGTTCTCAGGATCAAAATGATGTAGCGAAGTTTCATCAGCAGTGATTACGTTTGAAAGAAACTCCGGATATTCCTCTAACATAAACTTTAACTGCATGTTACCTCCATTGCAGCGGTAGGCGATACTGACATGTCTGAATTTAACGGAATATAATAAGATTGAATTTTAGTGCGCAAAATTATGTCCGTAAACAAATAATGACCATTCTTTACTGAACGGCCCTCGTACAAGGAAATATGAACAAAAGTATTTCTACAAATATCTGTCTTGATTAACTTGAAGTAGACGGAGCATTAAGGATTTTTAAGAATAGTTTGTACAGGACTGAGTAGAGAAGGCCATTAGAGGGCACACGTAAATCTTTTTAATATTAAGTTTAACACTACCTAAATAATTTCGGTATCACAACCTAGGAAATACACAAAATTTAATCTGCATAGCCTCGATAAACAAAAGAACGTTTGAAATCCTTTGTTAACCAGGGAATTGTCGTTAGGTTGGTGCCACGGCTGCCTCGAAAACTGTCATCAGCATAAAAATCGAGCCGTAAACTGAAATAGTGAACCATTTCGCATATGCAAAAGATTTTTAACGTTTGGATTTGATGTGCTGGAAATATTCGTCTTACTATCAAGATCATAAACAAGAAGGGCATTCCTTGATGAAGGAGGTGACGCTCTTACTTACATAGTCCTGTTTAAGGTGTACAGAGTTAATTCAAAGCTAAATAACTGCTGAACCAATAGCTCATTGATACGAAACTCAAGAAAATCATGCAGAGAGAACTCAAATCACGTGATTGTTACTCCCATTCGAGAGGTCGATCAGCACTGACTTGGGTAGCGTGGAGACACCGTGTCTGCCTCGCATTCCATAAGTCCAGAGTTCGAATGTCGCCACGGTGAGTTATCTAGATAAGGTTTTTCCGGGGTTTTTCTTATGCTGAAAGACGAATTCCGGGTAAACCCTAAGCTCTATGGACCTTGGACTAATTTGAAAATCATTTCATTCATCGTCCGATAAGACTTAATGTTGGAGGATTTAAATTAAAGAAAAAGGAAAGTATATATAGTTAATCATCACGTAACAGTGCTATAAATTGTGGCTAAACAATACTGTTAAATAAATGGTAACCAAATTTCAGTTGGTTATACTTAAATTTGTTTCCAAAATAATAATAATAATAATAATAATAATAATAATAATAATAATAATAATAATAATAATAATAATAATAATAATAATAATAATAATAATAATAATAATAATAATAATAATAATAATAATAATAATAATAATAATAATAATAATAATAATAATAATAATAATAATAATAATAATAATAATAATAATAATAATAATAATAATAATAATAATAATAATAATAATAATAATAATAATAATAATAATAATAATAATAATAATAATAATAATAATAATAATAATAATAATAATAATAATAATAATAATAATAATAATAATAATAATAATAATAATAATAATAATAATAATAATAATAATAATAATAATAATAATAATAATAATAATAATAATAATAATAATAATAATAATAATAATAATAATAATAATAATAATAATAATAATAATAATAATAATAATAATAATAATAATAATAATAATAATAATAATAATAATAATAATAATAATAATAATAATAATAATAATAATAATAATAATAATAATAATAATAATAATAATAATAATAATAATAATAATAATAATAATAATAATAATAATAATAATAATAATAATAATAATAATAATAATAATAATAATAATAATAATAATAATAATGTGATACCCAATTTCTTAACTCAAAATATTGTAATTCAGTCTTCAGGTCCACTTTCTACCTGTATAGATGCATGTCGAGTAACTTCTACGGACCCTGGGCTCATTTGAGCATCATTTCACTCTTTTCACGCATCGTCCGACCTAACGTTGCAGGACTTAAATTTTAAAACAAAAATGTTCTTGTAATATTTATGGTTGTGCTCAAATGCTTTTGCACAGTGTTTTGTCTGTATCTCATTTAGTTATTTATTTAATTCCATTTTGCAATTTATAGGGCACTAAGACTTTTAGTTAACTCTGTCTTTAAGTGTATTAAGTAATAAGATTTAAATGCCTCCACAAAACGTAAGACTATTGGGAAAGTACTACCTAAGTCTAAAAGTTGTAGGGATACATCATAAAACCATGGACAATGTCGGTTATTTCAGTGTGTATGTAAGAAAACCATTCTAAAATGTTTATCTCTATTAATACGAAGTAGATACAGGAACAGGGTTTTAAAATACATAAGATTTTTGATGAAATTTATTATTTATAAAAATTAAATAAAGGTAATTTTATTTAAATTATCTTGTGTATTGGGTATATTTAAATGAATAACATTCTGTCGAATTTGGAAGATTGAACTAAACATTTCAGTTATTTTATCATGAATATTAAAATCTTATGCGTTGCACTCACATGACTTCCTCTACTCTTATATAAACTATTCTTACAAATACTTATTGCTCTATATACTTCATGTTAATAATATAAACATTATAACAATAATAATATTATTATGGACAAGGGAATACAGTAGACTTTAAGTGATAGATGTTTTAAACAGCTGGTAGCTATGTACGTCTTCGAAATCTCATTCCTTGCAAGGCCTCGTGTTAAAAATGAATAACGGCTTCCCAATTGATAAAGGTAAAAGTATGGAAAATTCAAACAAATAACAAGGATTATATTTGAAATAGTTCAGTACAAAATTGTATTTGACATAAGTTGTGTATTTTAACCGGCTCTTATTTTGTTGTGACTTAAGAATTTCTTCTATCTCTTACGATTTACCAGTTATGCAAAAATCATCCAGAATGATGAGGACTTCTGAAATTATTTCCAAAAAGTCGAGTAACAAATCTCACTTGTCATGCACTTGTCTTAATCGAGCGTTCAAACCTGGTCCAGACTGTCGGTTTTTAAGTGTACATAAAAGGAGAGCCCTATGGCAGTAGATTTGCTTACATGGAAGGGAACTCCCGTGGGATGAAATTCCGGAAACTTGGAGGTGCCAATATGATCCTGACAATTAACAGCGTCTTTAACAAATAACATAATTTTTAGAATGTGTAACGCCGAGCACAGTGCCACAAACAACGAGAGCTCAGCAGCAGTTTGGAAGTGTGTCTTACCACAGGAACCCTCTGGACGCCGTCGCTGCCGTCGTTAGGCCCACTCTTGAAGAAAATGCACTGCGAAGGTGGAGTATTGTCTCCGAAACACAGCATCACGAGCTGATCATCCTGTGTTCGTAACGCCATCGTCACTCCGACTGCTACAAACCTGTTGCATCACGTCTCATTATGCTGCTGTCTGCCCTATGCGGAGGTCAACTAAAGGAGCAAGAGGTCACATAGCTTCCCACGACGTAATTGTCACTGTGATTGTGGAGCAACCAAAATGTGACATTATAGAAATCTCTGCTGCTTTGTAAAGAAATCTTACGTGCTACGTGCACGCTCTTTTATGAACGATCCTTACAAAAGCGTGTTTTTCTATCTAATTCATGTTAAACGATATCTTTAAAATCTAATGTTACATTTCCATTACTTTCCCTGCCTGTTCCTCATATGTTTCCATGGGAAATATTTGCAGAAATAATTGTAAATATTTTTGTAACTCTTACTGTATATATCTGTAACTATTGCTAATTTCAGCGTAGATATAATCATAATAGTTCTAAGGTATAGCAAATTCTTTTAAGAGTGTTTAATAATTCATAATTCATTTATTTGAGCCTTTAAGTATAAAATGCAATTGGTTAAGTCATTTTACATAACATTTAATGTAGCTAAGCAATAGCTTTAGTAATTATGTATATTTTGTCTGGCTACGAAGAAAAAGGACAGTGATTTTGCATCTACCTGAAAAAGGTATAAATTATTTGACAATTAAAACCTATAATAAATTATACATAAATGTTTTCATATAACTACCTCTTCAGTTTCTTTTTGAAAGAAAATAGAACATCACGAAACTTTTAGCTGTAAAGAGCAGTTTTGGGGTCAGGGTATTTTCTTCAATACCTTCTTGGGGCAATCTTGGAAGTTGCTGAATTTAACACTGAACCAAGAGTTCGCGATTCATGCTGGTTGGGGTGACTTAGCCATATATTTTTCCCTGCTAACTTAGTCTTTTAAATACCCTGCATAATTTGAGTATCATTTCACTCGTCTTTATCGATATGTCACTGTCGTCTTGCATGGTTTAGGCTAACATGTTAGCCCCTGATTCAAAACCAATAAGGACGAAGGATATTTTTGGGTAAAATTCTCTTCATGACTTCCTTGGGAAGGAACATAAAGCCGGTAGTTTCTTGTCACAGGTCTAAAGAACCTCAAACCTGATAAAGAGGCCTCTGAGCAAAATTGTGGCATCTTTCACATCCAGTACAGAATATGACGCTGAGAAACATTTGAAGAGCATCCATAAATAAACACTTAAATTTATTTACTTCGAAATGACCTTCGAGATTGAAGGTAGCTAGCTTTTTTTTTTTTTTTTTTTTTGTCTTGGAGGAAGAACTCATTTGGAAGAACTCTAGTTGTACACATACATACAAGATACACACACTTACACAATACATCCATGCCCAAGGCGGAACTCGAACCCGCGACCCTCTACGTGACGGATCGCTAGAGACATACGCTCTACCTACCATGGCTACGAGGGCCGGCTAAAGGTAGTTAAAGTTAAAACAACAATGGGCTGATCACCTATCCTGGTGCTGTTTCGAATCCAAAGCTTCGGTTTCTCAGGCGCGACCTTAAAAGAAATAGAGTAATAAGAATCCCCTAACACCACGATAGTGGTGCAACTAGGGCAGTTATAGAAGAAGAAGTTAAAACAAATATACACATATACTATTTTTTGTAGTTGCAGAAATGCACTTTCGGGAGATCCAGAAGTCTTCAAAACGTGTATTTCTAGCAAAATATTGGTATTGATTTTATGTGGAATGCAATAATTTCTCTATTTACTAAAGGTAATGAATGGACAAAGAACATGAAGAAAACTATGTTATTAATCTTTTAGCATCACTATTTTAAAACTATAGATTAAGTTCACCTCTGCTAGGTGAAATAATACATCATATACATTTTGGTTGAAAGGGCTTGCATGGGTATGAATTTATTGAATACAAAACAAGTCAATCCAAAGTGAGACGATGGGAATGAAAGTTTTGCAGACCGAAGTTCTGCAGGGAGATAGTCGTCCCCAGTATGTTGTCATATCACTAAACGAAAAGACGGCAGCGCTCGAAATGAAATATGTGAAATCTCCTTCTTTATGTAAGAAAGAGAGCAGTAGTGGTATAAAAAAGGGCTCAAGAGGCCAATATGGGGAGCGTTCGAGAACAGATAAGACATTAGGGGGGGGGGGGCGGTTGAAATGGCGAACAGTACCAGACGGCCATTTTATCTTACAGCACCGGGAAAAAGACGGCACCAGAAAATGGGAAATGGAGACACCGATAGGTACTGGTTGTTAAAGAAAATTACATCATACACAATTTGTTTTTGGAATCTTCTCAGCTTTAGGGTTTCTCGGTGAAACATTGTCTTTAAGGCATTTGTTTATTAGTTGATGAAATACAGTCCAAATTTTGTAACAAAAGACGAACATCCCTATATAATTGTTTTGGATATATACAGATGTCACTAGAGCTCTCTACCACTTATGACAGGTAGAGGAAGCATTGTGTTACAAAAAGCTTTTATTGTGAGATTTTTTATGATTCCATAAATCCAAAAAGCTTCTCATGCTCTACACTGTCATCACTTTCTCTCCTCAAATTTTTCTTGTAAACGCTTATTGTTCTACCTACTTCATGTAAAATGAAATATAATTTTCAAAAATTGTTTTATTGTTGAGTTCCTTAAATAGTTAGCATAAGAATATCGTGAACTTTAAGTCAGGGTCAGATCTTTTAGAGCTGGTCGCTAGGTAATGGCTTTGAAATATCCTTCTCTTTGGATGAGCAAAAGACAAAAAACAAATTGTGTTTTACATAAACTACGTGTTTTAACAAGATCTACATTTTTGTGTAGTGAAAGTTTCTTTATTCCTTACGGTTTAGTTATACAAAAGTTATTCAGAATGAAGAGGACTTCTGAAGCTATTCCCAGAAAATTCGAGATGTACATTGCGTAAGTTATGAAACTATCTTAAAAACATTCTATTTTAATTAAACTTGCGACACCTATTTTTGATAAAAGCAAAATTTTCGAAAAATGTTTCAGAATGGTAGTTTAGCTTCGAGAAAATCTTTGTATCGCAATCTTGGAAAGTGCTGTATTTAAATAGCATATTTTGCATTTAACCACATTTCCTTTTTGAATTATGTTGTTCAAAGATACAATCACAGACACGCATACACATACACTGGCACACACACATATTTTTATAAATATGAGTTTTAGTTCGTGGGCCTCAAAACACCTTTTCAGTGAAAACTGGGCCTCAGATTATTACGTGTAATACAATATTTCCTTCACTTACCATGTGAAGTAAAGAAAGTAAGAAAGCATTAGTCCAGATGTGTCTTTCAACAGCTAATAAATACATTAACAATTATATCGCATTAAAACGTTCTATTTGTTTCAGAGAACTTTTTTGACAACTATTTCCTAGGTACTCTTTGTTGTCTTTCAATACCTTTGCACATTTTTAAAGTGGCCACCCTTCAGCTGCTCCTCGCAATGTTGTGGGGAGAGTAATTTGAAGGGTTTGTTTTAAGCATTTGGTTTCTGCTCCTTTATCTAATATTTAAAGTAACTAATTCTATGAACGTTACACCCCATTGGTCTGAAGCAGACAGACAAATGCGTTTGGTAAGAATAATTCCTCAACAACATTAATTGGTGGTGCCACTGTGGAAGCTGCGCACACTAAATTAAAATTCAGTTTTTAATTATGAACGCGCTTTAACTGTTGCGGTTCTCAAGTCCTATTCCATATCGGGCGTGAAAAGCTGCTTAATTTTGCTCAGAGGCCTCTTTATCAGGCTTGATATACTTTTGCATCTGCGACAAAAAACCAGCAGTTTACTTCCCTTTCTAAAATCTCATGCTAAGGATGTTTATGCCAGAAAAGCATCCATCGCCATTCGCCAGGTTTGAACCCGTGATCTCGTTAACCGCTGGCTAATATGTTACTTCTAGGCCACGTAGGGTGACGAACAATCCGTCATTTGATGACTAAGCAGACTTACAGTGTCCGCAGAATATACGCTTTCCTTTGAGCAAGCATCTGCACCATCTATCCAGTACTACTATATTCAAAGAAACATATTAAAAATTAGAATTATATGAAACGATTGATAAATAGCATTTTTAAAGAGCTCTTGTGACATTTACATTACGTATTGAAACTTAGTAATATTATTCGAAAATGAACTTCAGCAATTCCACTCCAGTTTTTTTCCTACCGACCAGGGAAAGTGCCTATATATCTTAGGCCAGAAAGGATGGTAGAGGGGACTCAGGTTCCTCCAGAACGTGAACTTCACAGGTAACCGCTGCTTCATTTCTCTCAATTATGCAAATAGGACACTTACGTTTCCTTTTTGACACCTATTTCGTGTTATTTGTATTCCGAATGTGTTTTCTGAAGTTTCTAGAAGGCAAATCTGTGGAGTTGGAGAAAACTGAAAGTTAATATGTTTACTGATTCCAAACATCAATAACATCAACTGTTATCTCATAGGTGGAAAGCAATCTGCCATTTTGGAGGAAGGCAATCATAGGAGCGTATGAGAGAGAAAAAAAAAAGAGCTTTATTTCTGACAGATATATTGCAGGCAGGGAAGACCAGATGGTCATAAATTGGCGGATAAGGACGCCATTTCTATCGAGAGCTGGTCTTAGATGACGCAACATAGAGAAAAATCATAGCTTTATTGCTGCTTTATCAGAGTCAAACATGTTGTTCAGTAAAGGTTCTCCCTAATCAAATATCATGAACAATATAGACGTTATCCTATGTATGTATGTATATATATATATATATATATATATATATATATATATATATATATAAATGAATGACAAATTAATACCTTATGCGTTACTTTCACATTATTTTCCCTACTCGGGGATAAGGGAGAGTAAATTAATTTATACACCTATTCATGCTCCTATTAATGAATTTGCACATAATGAAATTAATACACCTCTAATTAATGTAAGTAAAAAGAGTATTTTTGTCGAATTATTGGGCATTACAAAGAAAGATTAACCCTATAGATGGGGTATGAACCCATTAACTTATATTTAGCTTACTTTTCTACATTTTGGTGTAAGGTGCACAACATTTTTTGATATTTTGGGGTTACAGTTTAATTCTGTTAAATGTAATGAGATGATAGTAAAAGTAATAAAATGACATTATTTATTCTATCACGATAACCCTTTTAATCAGGCATTTTACCTTTTGTAACTTTTACATTTAAAGAAATTTCTAAGTCATTGGATTTAATTTTTAAATTATAAAATTATTTAATTATTAGGTCTTTTTATGTCAAATAACTATTCAGAATATAATAAGGACATAATAATATATAAATATTTTATTTATTATAAAGTCTTATAAAAGAAGATTTATATTACATTATTCGTATTAATTAACATCTTTATTTATACAAGTTGTAATAACCTATATGGTCTTCTACAACACTTACAGACATTATTCTATCGACTTATTGTTACTACGAACAAACTTTCAATGCACATTTACATAAATTTCCGTGTATAACACAGCAGGTACAACGATACTCAGTTTTTATAAATATGTTAATATATGATGGATTTGAGTTTCATGCTCTTTATGGGGAAAGTAATTACTTTCACTCACATGACTTTCTCTAGTCACACTTGTATAAACAATTTTTACAAACGATTGTTTGCCGAAATACTTCATGTTGTTCGGGATAAATGTTCCTAGAAATATTTTAGTACATATTTCCTTATAGGTACAATATCACATTTTGTTTAATAACACAAAATGTTTGTAGAAACAACTTTCGTTTTTCTGCATTCCAAAACTCTCAAATTATCGAAAGTTTATATCCTATTTGTTAAAAATTGAATTAGATATTTTGTTTACTTTAGTTTTTACAGGACGTTTAACAACAATTAAATCAACTGGTAAAAATTTGCATCAATCGTGGTGGATTTTGAGTATGGAAAAAGGGTTGAAAAATGCTTGGCAACAAAAGTACGTTTAAAATTGTAGGTGTTTATTAATACGTAAGTCCCTGTCCATTTATAGCTTTATTTAATTGGTAGTTAAATGTACCAATTGGAAACAGTTATATTTCTTAAAGATTACAATTCAAATTATTTTATTATAACCAAATTTAGCTGTTTACTTTTTATTAAGCTTGGTATATACATTACGTTCATAAGTATTTAGAAAGATAAAAATTTGTAAGTAGAGAAGAGTACGTGTATGCAATACACCAGAATGACTTTTAAATTAAATTTTTGTTACATCTTCTAGGGAGATCACTGCATCAAACAGAATGTTACTGCATAAGAGCAAAATAAAAGCTGGAATTGTTCCATGAGACTTCTCTCTATATCTCTTCCAGCATTGTGGGACGGATCATTTATTTACAACGTTTTAACGCAAGTGCAATTTAACGGAAATGACTACAGACATTTGAACCCGTATTCATCGCAGCATATGCGTCACCAGAAATCACAGAAAATCCGTCCGTTCGTCGTCTGTCTGGCATCTGCCCATGTTGGCATTTCCCGACCGAAGCAAACAGATTCTGCCGGAAATATGGCCAGCAAATCCACAATTAACTGACAGTTTCTATCTAGCCGAGGTTTTAAGTCACCTGAAATTGTATGAAAATATCAACATTTCGATTTTTATTGTTTTTACATCTCTAACAGCTTATAAAAGCCATAAAGATCTAACGTAATTTCGAATACGTAATACTACAAATGTGTTTTGTAATGGCGTGAAAATGGTAAGAAGTAAATTGTAAACATTAATGCGTTTTTCTTAATTCACCATTTTTATACGTTCTGCTGCACATTATTTTCACATTATTAAAGATAATTCAGTTAAATTTCGACATCATGATTCCAATATAAAGACTTACAAGGATGACGGTATTAGTATTAATTCACATTTTCAACATTTTAAAATATAAAATTTCAAATCATTTCAGCAAACTACTTAAATGCTGAAGGTTATACAATAAATTATAAAAGAGAAGCTTACAACTTTGGAATTAATAAGGGAAGCAATTTGAAATATATACCTACTAAATGCACAAGGATCTGTGTGTATGTGTGTTTGTGCGTGTGTGCCTGTGTGTAGAGTAGTATAAAAATCACTAAACAGCTTGCCCGCTACTGTAAGGTAGATGATAGCGTGTCTTTCACGATAAAGAGGACCCGAGTTCAGTCTAGGTCAGGGTCATTATCCATATACCTAAGATTTTCCGGGCTTTTTCTTTGTCCTGCAAAATGAAAATCAGGTAACTCTAAGCTCCATGGGCTCATTTGAGGATAATTTCATTCATTGTCATATGACTTACGTTGGAGAACATTAATAAAAAAGGAACTATAAATATTTTTCTAGTTAAATACAAACAAAATATAATTATGATAGAAATTAATTGTTCTTACACACTAGCCGTGTGTAGGACGCACTACGAAAGGGTAGAGGCAGACTGAACAATTCAATGCCATAGTCGAGATTTGAACCACGGATCTTCTGGTGTACGTCCAGCCGCTTTAACCATTGAGCTACTATGGCCAACGTGCCGATGTGACATTAAATTCTCCAACTGGCTCTTGTTTATCCCGGAAAACCACTAGGAGATCTCATAAACACATGAGACAACTACCCTAATGACGACTTACTATGCTGTAAGTACTTTAAGGCCCGGGCTTTATAGTTCGGACCACTATTAGGTACAATTAATAGAAATTAATTATTATTTCACACTAGCCGTTGAAGGATGCACTATGAAAGGGTAGAGCCAGACTGAAAAATTCAACGCCATAGCCGGATCTTCTGGTATCCGTCCAGCCACTCTAACCATTGAGCTACTATGGCCAACGTGCCGATAGGACATTAAATTCTCCAACTGACTCGTGATTTTCCCGGTTGACCACTAGGAGTTCTCATAAACATATGAGACAACTACCTTAATGGCGACTTACTATGCTGTAAGTACTTTAAGGCCCGGGCTTTATAGCTCGGACCACTATTAGGTACAATTAATGGAAATTAATTGTTCTTTCACACTAGCCGTGTGTAGGACGCACTATGAAAGGGTAGAGCCAGATTGAAAAATTCAATGCCATAGCCGGGATTTGAACCACGGATCTTCTGGTATCCGTCAAAAATTCAATGCCATAGCCGGGATTTGAACCACGGATCTTCTGGTATCCGTCAAAAATTCAATGCCATAGCCGGGATTTGAACAACGGATCTTCTGGATCTTCACACCAGAAGATGCGTGGTTCAAATCCCGGCTATGGCATTGAATTTTTCAGTCTGGCTCTACCCTTTCATAATTATGATAGTCAATATACCTTAGTATCATGGAGTAACCTGAATGCATTCTATATATTAAAGTTAGGAATGGATTTTGCTTAGTTAGTAAACGTAAAAGTTCATCAAAATCTTACTACAGAAAAAGTAGGTATTCTTAAAACACACACTTCATCTTCATATAATTTTGGCAGGTAGGATTAATAACTGTTTCCAAGATACGACTTTTACCGATTTGAATTTTAAAATAGCTATAATTTTCGTTAAGCAGGGGCATGGCTTACGCGGTTAATCTATGGGACATATTGGAGAGTTCGCGAGTTCATATGCTAAAAGTGGAAAAAAGCGAGCTTTTGTTTTTGGTTTATTTGTTGTTTTCTTTTTCGTGGTCTTCCTCAGTCACCAAAGCAAATATTGGAAAGACTGTTTAATACCATTACCCAATTATTAAAAAAAAAAATAAAATGGGTGGTAAAAGCGAATATCTACTATCCACAGGGCATGTAACCAAGGGCATTTTACGGGATCCTCATTCCATCTCTAGGCGGGGATATATGAGCAAGAACACAGCTCAACTCAATACAGCAAGTAAAAACTAATGTATTTTCCAAGAAGAAAAACTTGGTTTACTACCTCTAGTAGGTAAGATGAACAAGAACAAGAATATAAATATATTGCCAACAGTAGCAGATGAATTACCGAGTAGTTTTGTAAACGTAAATGTGAATATCTTTTAATTCAACGTTTCTCCTCAAATACACAATTTAAATTTTTCAGTAAACACTGCACGCCTTATTGGCAGATAGTGGTTTAGTTAACAAATCTGCAACAGTCATTTCAGTAGGACAATATTTACGTTCAGTGTGATTATCAGCACAGTCTTTAACAGAAATGTTATTTAGTGTCAAAATGTTTGGTTCGATTTGATGCGTCAAATCTTGATGCATATCTCTCAGTAGTTGTCGCAACTATAGTGTTTCTTGGCACGCTTCTAATAAGGTAAGGCGGGTGGGTGCGTGCTTTTACTACATACGGCACCGCAGGCGGTTACACTGATGATACATGGGATGAAGATGGAGCATCAATGGAGTGCGATGGCGGGGAAAACCGAAAATACCGGAGAAAACACACCCCAGCGCTGTGTTGTCCGCGACAAATCTCACTTTTTGGTCATCTGGGATCAAACCCGGGCCGCCTTGGATAAGGTATGCATTAGATGATAGTGACACACACTTTTGTCTTCTAAGTTTGAGTTTAATGCTTGCGGTAAACTTAAGGTATTATACTACTCGTTTTAATTGCTTCCAATCTTTTTGAGTCGGATACGCTCACATAAACGTAACAAAACAAATTGTGTAATAACCAAAATTGGGCCTGAACCTAACAACCCGAATGCCGGCCTCACGCCCACATACACAAGGCAGATCATCCGACCGATACAGGGAGGAGATTTAATCACTATCTCGGCACCCTCAGCTGGAAAGTTGGCTTTCTAAACCAGGGTTCGCTACCTAGCGTAGCTCCTCAATTTATTCACCATGCTTAGTGGGCAGCGGTTCTATATCCGGGACATAATATCCGCACGCCCCAGGGTTGGGATCGATCCTGGGTGCATTCCGTGGCAGTGAAACACAGCGCAACGCCTTAACGCATTCCACCACTGCGCAGGACCCAAAATGCTAACATCTGCAGAAACATCTGGCCTTGTGTTGAGAGACGTGTATCAAAAACAAACAATCGGCTTTGATGTTTGGTGTTGTCCTTCAACAGATCTTCACATTCTGTTTCCCATATCTTTGAACCAATCTTTACGTGCTTCACATCTGACAGGGCTAAATCAAATGCAATTTTGTGGATGTAGCTTGATAGGCACAGTTCAAAATTCCCATCTGAACCTCAATTCCCATATAGTTGAAAGCCTTGATTTTTAATTGCTTTGACAGAATACTTTCAACCTCATGTACCATGTTATCTGTCTTTCCAGTAACAATGATGTCATCCACATAGATTAAAACATAACACCAGTTGCTGTTCAACTTCTTTGAATAAAGGCATTGGTCTGTTTCACTTTGTTTGAAATTAGCGTTTACTCTAACTTCATGACCAGCTTCATTCCAAACTCTAGCTGCTTGTTTCAATCAAATGCTTTTTCTTCAGTAAGAACACCTTTGAAGTACCTCCTTTGATGAAATTCGCTGATTGCTTCATTTAGATTGGCTCGTTCAGTTCACCATGAAGAAATACAGTTTCCACAACGAAAAGATGATCTTTTTTTGCTGAAGTCGATAACAAGGTGCGCAGAGTTGTTTTACGTACTACCGGAGCGAAGCTTTCATCATTATCTTCACCATACTTTAGTAAGAATCCTTGAAGAACTAGACGAGCTTTGAACTTGACAGTTCCATCTGTGCTCTATTTAATATATAACCATTTGCTTCCAACTGCCTTTGGATTGTTAGGAAGATTACATAATTCCCAAGTATCATTCTTCTGTAGCGACTTAATTTCTTCATCTACTGTATTTAGCCAATCTTCCTTAAATTTCCTAGCATAGCTTTTATTATAGATTTTGTGTTCTAGCATTTCTTCCTTGTAACATGAATTTCTTTAATCAGACTCTTTAATGGAACACTTTTAGTTGACCCTTGGGTAACACAAGTCGGTGACGCATTAAGCGAAAGCTCTTCATCTTTCCCATCCTAAGTTTTCATTTCCCTTGAGCATGCGGTTTCAATCCCCTGCTTCATCTTCTTCTTCAACTATGTCTAACCTATCAACTTTAGGTTGAATTATTTCTGTGCTGAATCTCACATCTTGACTGATGGTAGCTTGGTTTACAGGATGATTTCAACAGCGATTAAGCTTTTAATTCTACGCCATATCCAATAAATGTAACCACAATTCCTGTACTGTCCAAATTCTGGCGCTTTTCTTTTGGTATGTGAATAAAGTATTTGGATAGAAAGGTTTGCATATGTACAATTTAAGGCTTTTGGTCATACCACAGCTCGTAGGTTGTTCTTCTCTTTACACTAGTACGAACTTGGTTCTGGCTAGTCAACACTGCTTCAGTCCAGAATTGCGTTGGCAATACAGCATCGATTGTCATTCAAAAAACAATTTCAACCAATATCTATTCTTCCTTTCTGCTACCCTGTTTTGCTGTGGAGAATAAGCTACAATGAGCTAAGTTCTGATTACTTCTTCAGCTAAATATTGTCTTTAAGTTTGCATTTAAGTATTCTCCTCCACGATCTAAGCGAATAATTTTCATATTTCTTTAAAACTTATTCTTCACCAGTTCTAGGTAACACTTTACAACAGGTGAGACTTCTGATATGTTTGCCAACAAATACATTATGTGTGCATACCTTGAGTAGTCAACGATAAATGTGACCAGATACAGTTTGCCACTTGGAGTCAGAGAGTGCATTGGGCCACGCAATCTGTATGAATCAAGTCCAAGGGTGCAGTTGCTTGTAGACTACTTTGGGAACTGCAGCCCAGTCAGTTTTCCTTTTAGAGATGTATCGCATGATATTTTAATACCATAATCGACCAATTTGGAATCTTTAATTAGCCCCTCAGCATGCATTTCCTTTATAGCTTCATGTTCTCTATGCCGCAGTTTTCGATGCCAAATATGAATGCAGTGTTCTTTGTGCTAAATCGCTGCTTTGACTTTATGCGATTGACTCAATTTATACAGGTTTCCAATATAGTCAAGAATTCCAATTTGTTTTCCATTCTTTAGAATTTCACAACAATCCTCGCGAAAATTAACTAAGGAGCTGTCTAAAGTTAGCTGCCAAACTGAAATTAAGCTACTGATGACTTCAGAAACATACAGCACATCAGAAACAAAATCCGATGTGACAAAGTCTTCTTTGTAAATAAGTTTCCATCGCCAGTACCAGTAAAATAAATAATTTCTCCATTTGCAACTTCAATTCTATTTTTATGCAATGTAGCTAATAATGTGAAAAAATGTTGGTCATTACTTCCATGATAAGTAGCTGCAGAATCTAAAATCCAGCTACCAGAGTGAATCCGACTGAAAATACGATCTCTTTATGCTCAACTGTATTCACTTTATTTTCATTTAAAGTCTTATTTGTTTCCTTATCGAGGTACTTTTCTTTTTACTTTAAATATTTCCTGCAGCTCAATTTCAGGTGCCCTTCACTTTTACAAAAGTAGGATTTCATGGAGGACTTCTCCGAATCTTTGCTTGAGATTGACTTCAGAACGTTTTCACTACAGTTGCTTTTCTTCCGCATGTTATCTACTTTCATATTCAGCTATTATCTTTTGCTGGACAACCGCAATATATTTTAATTAATTGATGGAAATTAATCATTTCTCCACACTAGCCGTATATAGGCTAAGGTATAACGTCTAACACGTGGCGAGTTGAGTCAGCTCCGTCTTGTTGTTACAGCAGGATTATACTAGCCTGAGATAGAGTATAGCGTCTAACACGTAGCGAGCTAAGTCAACTCCGTCTTGTTGTTACAGCAGGATTATACTAGCCTGAGATAGAGTATAGCGTCTAACACGTAGCGAGCTTAGTCAGCTCCGTCTTGTTGTTACAGCAGGATTATACTAGCCTGAGATAGAGTATAGCGTCTAACACGTAGCGAGCTAAGTCAACTCCGTCTTGTTGTTACAGCAGGATTATACTAGCCTGAGATAGAGTATAACGTCTAAACTTGGCGAGCTTAGTCAACTCCGTCTTGTTGTTACAGCAGGATTATACTAGCCTGAGATAGAGTATAACGTCTAACACGTAGCGAGCTAAGTCAACTCCGTCTAAGGTCTTTGATGGATAGAGTCAACATGACATGGTAGCTCAAAGGTTAAGAGCGACTGAACGGAGACCAGGAGATCCGTGGTTCAAATCCCGGCCATGGCATTGAATTTTTCATGTTGACTCTATCCATCAAAAACCTTAGCCTATTGTCACCCAATTAGCGGAAGGTATGACGGCACAGCTGTGAGGAAACCAAAGGGAGCTGAGCCACGCCTCCCATTAGTCTCTGTCACTAACTGAGGGGTGGTTAAAGGAATGTCACCCGTCCCTGGACGTTTCTCTCCCCTTCTGCTATCATCTGGAATATTCGCCTGGAAACCAGAGAAGTCGAGAATACGCCGAGATGCCTATAAAAAGGGTTTCAGAGAGACAGACAGTCAGTGTTAGTGCTTGACGTGCTAGTGAAGTAGCGCCGTGCAACGGAAGAATTTGTGTAATTGTGTACGTGCATCGGGACGGTAACGGACGAACTGGTGAATCGTAATTGTGTGCATTACGTAATTTTGTGTAATTCGCAAGTATTAAACTGTAAGTCGGTGGAAATAAAGAACATTGTTGAGTGGTGAAATTGGACTTTTCATTTCACGAACCCACAAAGTCACAATTGGTGTCAGAAGTGCGACATAACACAATGGAGGCAGCATTAGAAAAGATTTTAGCGGAACTGAAACAAATGAAGACGGCCAACGAAAACATCACCGGGAAGATGGAAGAAATGAAGGCCGAATTAACAGCGAAGACGGAAACGGCAAACAACAACTTGGCCACGACAATGACCACAAAGATGGCCGAACTGACCACGGAAGTGAAGGTGGCGAACGAGGCTCTCGCCGCCAAATTTGAGGAACAGTTGGCCGGCGTGAGGGATGACGTCACGAATCTGGGCAAGCGGATGGGTCAAGTAGACGACCGCCTTAATGATTTAGAGGAAAAGGCCGACAATAACGCCAAGACCCTGAACGCCGTGGTGGAAGACGTCGAAGACCTTGCCAACCGCGTAAACAACCTGGAGGGAAAGGCCGACAGCAGCGTCAAGTCCCTGAACGCCATGGTGGAGGACGTCGTCGGCAGGAAGCTGAAGGATTTGAAGGCCGACGCGCCGGGACACGACACAACATCTGCGCGCGTCAAACCTCCCAAGTATGACGGCGCGTCAACGTTTGAGGTCTTCCGCCGCCAGTTCGACACAGTGGCCAGGCACAACGGATGGTCACTGGAGGAGGAGGCCACACAGTTAATAGCCAGCCTCCAGGGAAGAGCCGCGGAAGTCCTAAACGCGGTGCAGACGACGGCGGCGCCCAAGGACATCTGGGAAGCCCTGGAGAATCGCTTCGGGAACCACTGCTTAGCCGCAGCATACCGCAGCCAGCTAAAGGCAAGGTCACAGCAGCCGGGGGAGACGCTGCAGGAGTTCGACACTGCGATCGAGCAGCTGCCTAGCAAGGCCTTGGTTGACCTGCCACTGGAGTTCGTATCCCGGGAAGCCGCCTACAATTTTGTCGACGGGGTACGGGACACGGAGATTCGTCAGCGCCTAATGCTCGGGGAATATAAAACCATCCACGAGGCGCTGACAGCGGCATTAAGGATGGAGGCGGCCAAAATAACATCCATCCCGACGTCGAGAACGAGGAGTGTCCGCTACGCCGGAGACAGAAGACCAGCTGAGGGACGCCGGCGAACACCTAGTGGCCTGTGTTGGGGGTGTGGACAGCCCGGACACCTGCAGAGAGACTGCCCACACCAGGAAGAGCAGCCGGAAAACGAGTAAGGGCCGTCGTGGAGAGGGGCACGTCGGCGCCATCACCACAATCCCCTCGAGTGACACTGCGCGCCGTCAGCCGGCGTATGGATGACAGCCTCATCGCGGACGGTTGGGTAAGAGGGAAGCCGTGCCGCGTGCTGGTGGACACCGGGGCGGCCGTGACCATCATCAGACCTGACGTGGCGAAGGGTTTGCCGACAAGGAAGCCAAGCCGGCCATACCAGCTTGTCACGGCATTGGGCGACACCTTGCCTGTGGAGAAGGAGGCCCTGCTGGAGCTGAACTTGGGACGGAGTGCCGTGCGTCTGTGGGTGTTCGTCGCGAAGGTGGCTGAGGAGGTGATCCTAGGACTGGATGCCCTCAGGAGCCATGAGGCGACGGTCGACGTCGGCAAGAAGGTCCTGCGGCTTAACGGAGAAGAGGTTATACTCCGTCAACCCGAAGAGCGCCTTGGAATTTTCAGGGTCGTCTTGAACGAAGACGTGGTTGTTCCCGCGAGGAGCGAGGTGGTGGTCACGGCGCGACTGGAGGGCCAGAGAACCAGGAACATGATGCTGGACCAGAAGATGCCTGTAAACGGACTGTGTGTAGCCAGGGCATTGCTGCCGTGCCGAGAGGAGATGCCCGTGAGACTGCTAAATCCTACGGACGCCGATCACGACGTCCAGGCCGGGACGGAGTTGGGAATGTGCGAGCCCGTGGTGAGCGTAACAGCTATCGACGAGACACTAGAGCCGGCGCCGAAGCAACACCTGGGGCCCCGGCTAGAAGGCTTGGTGGAGAGGGCGGCCGACCACCTGACCACAGAACAGCTGGAGAAGGTTCGACAACTGCTAAGGCAGTATCAGCGCGTCTTCAGCCAAGGTGATAGTGACTACGGCCGCACGGACAAAATGCTTCACCGCATCGACACCGGGGACGCCCGGCCTATTCGGCAACCACATAGACGCGTTCCGCTGGCGAAGCAAGGGGCGGTGCGAGACATGCTGGAGGACATGAGATCCAGGGGAGTGATTGAAGAGTCTGACAGCCGTTGGTGTTCCCCTGTAGCCTTGGTGACAAAGAAGAACGGCGAGCTGCGCTTCTGCGTAGACTACAGAAAGTTGAACGCCGTCACCCGGAAGGACTGTTTTCCCTTACCACGGATTGACGACACCCTGGACACGCTAGCTGGTGCACAGTGGTTCTCGACCCTGGACCTGAAGTCGGGCTACTGGCAGGTAGCTCTAGACCCGAGAGACAAGGAGAAGACTGCATTCTCGACGGGCCAAGGGCTCTGGCAGTTCACGGTTATGCCCTTTGGCCTCTGCAACGCACCAGCTACCTTCCAGCGCCTTATGGAGTCAGTGATGAGAGGGCTGACTTACGATGCCTGCCTGCTATACCTGGACGACATCATCATCGTCGGGAAGACTTTTGAAGATCACCTCGAGAATCTGAGTAAGGTGCTACAGAGACTGCAAGCGACCAACTTGAAGCTGAACGCGAAGAAATGCCAGCTCTTCCGCAAGGAAGTTAAGTACTTGGGCCACATAGTCTCGGCAACCGGAGTGGCCACAGACCCGGAGAAGACACAGGCTGTGAGAGATTCGCCTCGCCCAAAGGATAGGAAAGAGTTGCGCAGTTTCCTGGGGCCGTGCAGTTATTACCGCCGCTTCATAAAGGGGTTCTCCAACATCGCAAAACCCCTCACCCGCCTGCCGGAGGAACACCGGCCTTATGTGTGGACAGAGGACGCCGAAAACGCTTTCCAGCACTTAAAGGAGACCCTGTGCAGTGCTCCAATTTTGGGTTTCCCACAACCGGGTGGCGCCTTCATTGTGGACACCGACGCCAGCGACCATTGCATTGGAGGTGTCCTGTCGCAGATCCAGGACGGCCATGAGCGGGTGATAGCCTATTACAGCAAGACGCTATCCAAGGCAGAGAAGAACTACTGCGTCACCCGACGGGAGTTACTGGCGGTAGTAAAGACATTGGAGCACTTCCACAAGTACCTGTACGGTCAGCCATTCCACCTGAGGACTGACCATTCCGCCCTAACCTGGCTATTGAGCTTTAAGAACCTGGAAGGCCAGACGTCACGTTGGGTCCAGAGGCTGCAGGAGTACGACTTCACCTCGGAACATCGTAGAGGGAAGAGCCACGGTAACGCAGACGCCATGTCCCGAAGACCCTGTCCAGAAGAGTGCGGCCAGTGCACAAGAGTGGAAGAGAAGGAGCGTGCCGCAGCAGTCCGAGTAGTTGTGGCAGTGCCTGCTGAAGGCTGGGATGGCGCAGGCCTGAGGAGGGAGCAGCTGGCGGACGCAGACTTGGGGCCACTCTTGAGGGAAGTGGAGGCAGGGATGAGACCAACCTGGGAGGACATCGCACCGAGGAGCGCCACCTACAAGTCGTACTGGGCCCAATGGGACTCGTTGAAGACCAGAGAGGGCGTGCTGTTCCGGGTATGGGAATCACCCGATGGGAAGACGCAGAGAGAGCAGTTGGTACTTCCCCGGAGTAAGGTCCCGGAAGTCCTGGAGGAAGTGCACGCCGGTACTTCGGGAGGACACCTGGGAGCGAACCGAACGATTGACAAACTACGGCAGCGCTACTACTGGCTGAGACTCCGAGCAGATGCTGAGAGATGGTGCCGTCAGTGTCACGTGTGCGCGGCGAGTCGTTGCCCCCAGACTAGGAGCCGGGGTCGCATGCAGCAGTACAGCGTCGGAGCGCCATTCGAACGGATCGCCGTTGACATTGCTGGACCGTTCCCAGTTTCCGACCGAGGCAACAAGTACCTGATGGTGGTCGTGGACTACTTCACCAAGTGGCCGGAGGTGTATGCCATCCCAAACCAAGAGGCAAAGACAATCACAGACTGCCTCGTGGAGCAAGTGTTCTGTCGATTTGGGGTGCCGTTAGAGCTACACAGTGACCAGGGTACCAACTTTGAGTTCAACCTAATGAAGGAGGCACTACAAAGGCTTGGGGTGAACAAGACTCGCACTACGCCTCTAAATCCCCCGTCGGATGGCATGGTCGAAAGGTACATCAAGACCTTAGAGGAACACCTGAGGAAAGTCGTGGCCAGCCATCAGCGAGACTGGGACGTCAAGTTGCCACTGTTCTTGCTGGCCTATCGCTCGTCTACACACGACACAACTGGGATGACGCCAGCCAGCTTAATGTTCGGCCGAGAGTTACGCCTCCCTTGTGACCTGGCTTTTGGAAGCCCTCCGGAAGCGAAACAGCCAGCGACCGAGTATGTGGAGAACTTGGTGGACCATCTCCACGACATGCACGAGATGGCTCGCCAGAACATCCAGAAGGCGAGCAACCGCATGAAGACCAGGTATGACAGGCAAGCCAACAGCCAAGGGTTCCAGCAAGGTGACCTGGTCTGGTTGTACCGTCCTACCCGGACCAAGGGACGCTGCCCGAAGCTCCAGCAGCCATGGCAAGGACCGTACCGGGTGGTGAAGAGGATTAACGACGTGGTCTACCGCATCCAGAAGGTTCCCCGAGGAAAGATGTTGGTGGTACACCTGGATCGACTAGCCCGCTACGATGGTGCTGTTCGGGACGACCAGCTTTGAGGAGGGAGCAGTGTCACCCAATTAGCGGAAGGTATGACGGCACAGCTGTGAGGAAACCAGAGGGAGCTGAGCCACGCCTCCCATTAGTCACTGTCACTAACTGAGGGGTGGTTAAAGGAATGTCACCCTTCCCTGGACGTTTCTCTCCCCTTCTGCTATCATCTGGAATATTCGCCTGGAAACCAGAGAAGCCGAGAATACGACGAGATGCCTATAAAAAGGGTTTCAGAGAGACAGACAGTCACTGTTAGTGCTTGACGTGCTAGTGAAGTAGCGCCGTGCAACGGAAGAATTTGTGTAATTGTGTACGTGCATCGGGACGGTAACGGACGAACTGGTGAATCGTAATTGTGTGCATTACGTAATTTTGTGTAATTGGCAAGTATTAAACTGTAAGTCGGTGGAAATAAAGAACATTGTTGAGTGGTGAAATTGGACTTTTCATTTCACGAACCCACAAAGTCACACTATGTACGACTAGTGTGGAGAAATGATTAATTTCCATCAATTAATTAAAATAATAAGAGTTAAATGATGAAGCCCGGGACTTAAGTACTTACGATAGTAAGTCGCCACAAACGATGTATCTTGGATGCGAGAGCCCCTAGTGGTCTACCGGGGAAATATACGAGTCAACTGGAGAATTTAATGTCAGGACGGCACGTTGGCCATGGTAGTTCAATGGGTTAGAGCGACTGGTTGGAAATCAGGAGATCCGTGGTTCAAATCCAGGCCATGGCATTGAATTTTTCATGTTGACTCTATCCAACAGCAATATATTCCGAACGCTTTTCCAAATCAGTAATTAAAGTATCACAACCTCTTGGTAAACTGCTTAATAACATCGCAACACTGCAGATGTCCGATAGTGATTTTTCTCCGATGTCTCTTAGTTTCAGGAACAATTACGTGATTTGTGACATTGTCAAACTCTTTTCATGATAATCCTAAAGAGCAAACCACATTTCTTTAGCAGACTTTCTTTCTCGGATATGAATGATTTCATTTTCAACTGAAAGTCCGATGTAAACCTGTACTTGACTGTCAGCACTATTCCATTCTTCAATTAGTTTTCGATTTGCATCATCTTTCGGAACAAGTCGTTAAACTTCAATTGCTTTCTTCAATACGTTTTCTTTCATCAAAAGCAACTGTATTTTATATTTCCAGTTCAAAGAAATGCTATTATTCAATTTCACGATGTTACTTTTAAAGTCAGTCGTGTGTTTTAGCTATTGAAACATCGCCCGTAAAAATATAACTTGTTAGATGTTTTTCTTAGTTCTCTCACTTAACTAATACTTTTTAATCATGCCCTACTTGGGCCCATAAGTTCTTGAACAATCCATCTACTTAACAGGAAGTAGGCATGAAGTTAAAAGGAAGTAAAACTAAATTATTTTGTAAGAAGCAAAAATTAGTAAATATCTGCTAGTGGATAGGAAGAACAAGTACAAGTGTGTATATATATACTGTTATATATAGAACAACAGGCTGTGGAAACGTAAATGTGAATATCAGTTAATTCAAGAGCATGTTGATGTGGTATGGAGATGAGATCTAGAAAGTTGACTATTCATTACACACCGAGCCACGAGGTATCTCCTAGCACTAAGTACACCCGTAATGAATCAAGATTGTACGGTACTGGGAAGAGACCTAGATGAGTAACTGTCGATCACACACTGAGTGATGAATGAGGTATTTGTCTACACGTGATGAAAGAAGATGGTACGGTTCAGAGATCAGACAGAGAAAGTTAACTGTCCACCACACACGAACCACGTTCAAGAGGTCGGAAGCTCGATTCTTGGTCAGGGTGAGTTATCTGGATAAGAGCTGTTACACGGTTTTCCCTTGTCCTGAAAGACGAATGTCAGTTAATTCTGAGCTCTATGGACCCTGGGTTCACTCGAACATCTTTTCACCCATTCCTTAATCGTCCGACATACTTAACGTTGAAGGACGATTTTTTTTCCTTTAAAAAAAGAAGCACGCGTACGAGTTATCTCCTAACACTAAGGTATCTGTGTACACGTTTTAAAGCAAGATGATAAAGTACAAAGATGGGACCTAGAAGGTTAACTATCCACCACACACCTAGCCATGAGATAACTCTTAATGGATCCTTCACGAAATGCATCGAAATTAAATAAAAATGCAGTATCTGAAATCAGAAGTCTTTATTATTCTTTCCCGCTTATCGTGGTCATACAAAGAGATTGGAATTTGAAATTCATCCAATAGAGACAAGATGTTTCATAGTTTGCTGTTTTAACTACATGAAATGTGTAACATGACTTGAAAGTTCATCTGGAGAAACAAATAACTGGAATGGCAAGCTTTTTAAAGTATATTTCTGAAAGAAAAGTTAGGGAAGACAATACGTATGAATGACGGTAGAGGTTTTTCTCTGTAAAAGCTCTAAAATTCTGAATTAAGCGAACTCATTTGTGAAATGTAATAAAATTGTGATAAATTAAAATAAAATTGATATTATAATAAAACATGTTCTAAACTTGAAGAAAGCATATCGTCGTTTTACTTGGCGTATTTAAGTTACCAGTTGACTGAAGCTACAAAAGGAGAGATGCAAACTAATTAATAGTACAACCAGATTTAAACTTTACTTCTTGCAAAACTTTTTAAGCTTTTTGTGATATTAAAATATATGCTCATCACATGGTTATTTACGACTTTGTTTGAACATTTGAATACTACTTTTGCAAGCACAGTGAATAATATGGACTTAATAATTTTAAGTGTGCGCCGGGATAACGCGGTGGTTTAGTTCGAACTCTCGTTGGTCCGAGTTCGATTCCCGGCTCTAGGGTGTCAATTCTAAATCGGTCCTATCCACGCCTTCACCTCTGTCTAGTTCATGTGAAGTGCCCCCTATGCCCAACGTGATTCGGAGTCCATAAACTGTCTCACCGTCATCTTCGCTATCACCCTATCACTGAAGGTAATGGACACCACCCTCTGGGTGCCTACACCTGAGAAATGGGTCCGGTCATCACGTGGTGGGGCGTGGTCGCCCCGAAGGCTGTAGTTGCCATATGGAGAGTGTTGGTATACATACACATTTTTAGTTAATGTTTCCAATTTTGAGAAATAAAATATTAAGTTTTGTAAAATAAAAACTTTTGTAGATTAAAAATTAATTTTCTAAATTAATTGGGTAACAGTTTAAAATTCTGAAGTGAGATATTTGCTTGCATACTCATTTATAGTGAATTTAAAGAATAAAGGAAGTTAATATTTAAGTAACCTCAAGCTGGAGGTTGGAGCTTGCAGATTCTCTCCCTTTATTCTCTATTGTTTAATATATTTAATATATTTATCCTCTACAAGCTATTATAGATCTTTCTCTCACGTTTATTTTAATTCGAGGAAACCTTAGCGGGAGTATTTCCTTACAAACTACAGGGATACAGAAGACTGAAGCGGCATTCAACTGTTTAAAAATGGTTGCTGTGTGCCTGCTTTGAAGTTTCCCTCTTTCCATATCCTCGTGAAAAACAAAAGAATGGCAAGCTCATAGCCCTCAAAAGCCACCAAAAACGTGTTAAGAGGATGTACATTTTATACCGTTTTATTTTAAATAATAAAATAATAATAAACCATGGCGCGACAGCCCTTAGAGGGCCAAGGCCTACCAACCCGACTACCGGGTTCACGCCCACTTACGCACGGCAGAGGTGGACGATCATCCAACCGATACGGGGAAGAGATGTGGTCAGGGACTCGGTATCCCGCAGCTGGAATTGTGGTTTCCGTGACCAGGGCCGCTTACCTGGCGTAAGCTTGTCACACTCCTCACGATGCTGAGTATCCTATATCCGGGGCCTAAAATCAGCACCCCATGGGTGGGGTCAAACCCGGGTCGCTTTCCGTGGCCATGCTGCCCTAGCCCGCTACGCCACTGTGCAGGACGTTATTTTAAATAGCTTACCAATTTTACAATATTACCTAATGCATTTAGATCTATTTAAAAAGCATTAATTTAAAATCCAATTTATACATTTTATTAGTCATAGAAATATGTTATATACCGTATTTAAATAAAATTCAATAGCTAATTATTTGAAAAAAAGAAGAAAATAATGAAATACTTTAAATCTAAGGGTCAATTTATGTGCGGGTATTTTCTTTATAATCTTTGCATCCTTGTAAAATAATTAATTTAAATAGTAGATAAGTAAGGCACGCACGCTCCCAGACATGGATATTCTTTTAAGATGCTCATTATAGGTTCAGAAAAGGTGATGAAGTCAATTAAAGTAGTCATTTAAGTTAAAATAAAGCTTATTTTACATTTTTTCTTTTTTTTCGGGTAGCATTACGTATTTGTGAAATCCTTCCTTCTAAAATGCGATACTTATTGCTTTTACTTTCTGTAACACTTACCTTTTGTGGCAAATACATGTTTTTGATTTCTGACCACCTCAAAAATTTGTGGAACGCTTTCGTGTGCAGAAACTAGAATTCTTTCTCAGTTATAATGAGGAGTGAGATCTGGAAGTCAAGGCATGTGTTATATTTGGAAAAAGTGGAAACTTGACTAGAATACAAGAAACAACTTTTAACATATGATTTATTAAAAACAGTAATTATGTTACATAGCATGAGATTTCTATACACAGATATAGACAAGACTTTCGCTACGCATATAACATCAGGTAAATAATAATTTAGTGATTTATACAAAGAAAAATGCTTTCAATTTTATTAATCTTTACTCTTCACATAAACATATATGTATTCATAAATAGCTAATAAATATCGAAAGCATACAATAAAATAAACCAACAAGATTAACAGAAAAATACATTAATATCTATAAGACAACCATTCTTTATACATTTTGCACACTTTGGTAACATAAACTAATCAAAAGCTGACAGGGCCCATTCGTTAAAAACGCGACGTTATTGTATTTATGCACGTTTTGATAATAATCATCCTTAACTATACATCTGGGAACAATCGGTTATACTCGTGTGTTATCGCGCGTTTTCGGTCCATTTAATTTAACAGTTTTCGAACATACACACGCACACACATTTAAAGATTAAATAAGGGTTGTAATGGGGGGATGGTGCCGCGAGGGGGTGAAAGCGGAGGGGAAAACATTCTCCGAAAGCTAATTATCACGTGACCACTTTATTGCTAAGTTTTATATGCGTGAGACAGCTGTAATATCATCGCCTTTACAGATTTGATGGCGTGGGCTTGTTACACAAATATCTTGGGAGGCGCTGTTAAACAAAAATGTCCAAGTATACTCAGACCTGTAATTTCTGAGTGACATATTTTAAACGGTTGAATTTTCTCGTTTTATCTCAGTTTTAAAGCGTTTTAAATTATATTGCTCTGGTTACATTAAACATATGAATATCCTATATTTCAGATTTCAGGTCTTATTTTGTATGAATATCCTGATTTTAACATGTATCTTCCATACATCAGCTAAAAAGCATCAATCTTGAATTGTAACATGATAGTGTTACAGTTCGGTTCATTAAAAATTGTTCACTCATATTACTAAAATATACAAATATAGTTCAATATTTCTTAAATATTCACTAAGTTGTATAAAATACTAAATCTCCAAAGATTTGGAAAGTTTAAGGCAATTTAATATTCTTTGTTTTCTAAAAATCAATTATTATTATTATTATTATTATTATTATTATTATTATTATTATTATTATTATTATTATTATTATTATTATTATTATTATTATTATTATTATTATTATTATTATTATTATTATTATTATTATTATTATTATTATTATTATTATTATTATTATTATTATTATTATTATTATTATTATTATTATTATTATTATTATTATTATTATTATTATTATTATTATTATTATTATTATTATTATTATTATTATTATTATTATTATTATTATTATTATTATTATTATTATTATTATTATTATTATTATTATTATTATTATTATTATTATTATTATTAAAAAATTAAATTATTAAACCCTTAAATGCTAAATTAACAAACGTTCTTTAGACTTCTTCAGTAGTTTTCAAATATAGTCTACCAAACAAAAATTGCATCATGGAGAGTTTTAAGGTTTAATAAATAGTAAGAACCAAGGAAATAAGTTTTTAAAACTTCCCCACTATATGCTCAATTCTAGGTTTTTCCATTCCAAAATAGGATTTTCACGAGAAAGGCCAAGTTCTAACTGCGTGCACATTATCCTTTTCTTGAAACTTTAAAAATAGTAATCTATCTTCTAAAAATCATATAACGCTATTACAATTGCTAACATTAAGGGTTACCTCAATTGGGAAATTGTTCTTGAATTAAAGTTATATGTTGTAATTTTTGAGGTTAGAATATGTTTCCATTTCCTTTAGCACCCTTTACATATGATAACTTTATTTTTAAGCAGCGGATCTTTTATTTGTGATCAAACGTTTCAGTTTTAAATTTATTATTTCTGTTTTGAAAGAATCCGTCTGTGAAATAAATATTTATCTATGTTGTTTTTTGTTGCTGTTTCTTGTTGATTTCATAGTTCGGGAACTATTTAAGTTAAAGAATAAATGTTGAATGCTTAAGTAGTAATTATTTATTAAAACAATTTTATAATAGGCTTATCTTTTAAAACTCTGATGTGTTGAATGTAGGTATATGACTCTCTCTGTTAACAGCGATAAATATAAATGTTTTATTTCATATTTCCTTATCGGTACAATGAGTATAAGAGAAAATAATAGCTTTAAGCGATATTCACATATTTTAAGAGCTGGTCACTATATGGCCGCGCAGTAGCTGAGTGATTAGATCACTCGACTCTCAACAAGTTGGCTCGGGTTCGATCCCAGGCGACCGCATGTAAGATTTGTGATGGACAATACGGCGCTGGGGCGAGTTTTCTCCGGGATCTCTGGTTTTCCCCCTCCATCTCATTCCACCGGTGCTCCAATTAATCTCATCTAACATTCGTGTCACCGCCTGCGGTGCCCTATGCAGTAAAAGCGGGCATACAAGGTCGCTATGTGTCTTGGAAAGTCCGTTCTGTGCATGATCCGGAGGGGGGGGGACGAGAAACAATTTGAAAGAGCATAAGTATTGGACAGTTCCGAGATATTACTTTTTATTGGTTACCATTGGTTAAAATAACAAGGAATATCTCGGAAATGGTTCATTCAACAAAATGTATTTTGCTGAAATGATATTTTAACAAGGGTTACTTTTTTTACCCAGTAAAATTTTGTCCACCTCATAAGATTTACCAAGCATAGAAAATACATCTACAATGAAGATAACTTCAGAAAATATTCCTAGAAAAATTAAGTTTATATTAAATATCTTGTTTAGTATTAGAGTTACTTCTGAGAAAACGTGAATTTCGGTTTTGAAAATGTTGGTGTTGCATCCATCGAGGACGCTGAACTGAAATACCAAGTTTGGTGTTTAGTTACTTTTTCTTTTAGGTATGATTTATGTGCCCGTGTGCACACACCAGGAGCGCTTAAAAAAACTGTATGTTTTATTTTTTGGACTCCAAGAGTCTCAAAATATGTATTTCGGTGAAATATCAGTATGTAATTTTTGAGTTGAATACAATGTCTCGTCTATTTTAAGTGCCTCGTAGAGAAAGCACAAATGTTTCCAAATCCGTAACGATTAACAAATAGAATTCTGTAGGAAATAAAAATAAAAGTTTTCAATTTTTCTTTTCCTTTTAAATTAAACTTAGTGCATTCGTTAAATTATTTAATCATTTGTATAATTTAATTTGTAAATGGTGCAGAACCATAGCTCTATGTAAAAGGTTATTGCATTGTAATGATCGGTTTATTTATTGAAAAATTGCACATTTCTGTAGCATGTAAACAAACATATACGTAATCTTTGAAAATCTTTGCGCTATAAAATGTTTCATTTTGTTACATTTAGAGTACAAAAAGTTATAGCTATTCTTTAAACAAAGGAAGACCTGTTTAAATCTCTAAATGTTACGATTATACTTGCCAATAACTGTTTAATTTCTATGTTAATAAATACAAGTTGATATTTGGAAATGTTCTAGCTCTTAAGATAAAAGTGAAGTATTGGTAAAGTTATCCATTTTAGAACCTTGGGTCGTAAAAGTGACTTTTGCTTCGACAAGTTATCATTTTAATGGCTTTGCAATTTGTTACTGCAATTACAAGACTTATAACTTTATAAAGAAGTAGTATGGTAAGAGGAAGTAACTGCACTATGTAGCAATCCTGAGCTGCATTCATTGTGAGTCTTAGACTTTGTGGTAATATTTATGTGAAACACGGTCACCTTCACATTATTATTACAGAAATGGATTCATCAAAAGTTAGTAGATGGTTACCATTTCGAGTGACATTTTATTGGTTTGAATTTCCAAATAATTATAGTTTTCGCAAATTAGAAGTCATTATTAGTTTTTTATGACTGGTCAATGCAAAGAGAGGGGAAGTTAAAGGCTATCACATAGTGACCAGCACTTAAATATTTGTTACAATTGTTTAACTGTAATGTATTCTAATTCCAATGTACCTATGTGTAAGAAAGTATGCAACAGAAGTATTTCTGTAAACTACTGTGTTGGTTATAAGATAAAATAATAGGCATTCGTTGGCATACTTTGTACAATAGTGAGTAGTGAAATTCATGTGAATGCAATTCATCTATTCCTTTATTTACTTGCTACCTTTGAACCTTCTTGTTGCATTGCTGTGTATCAGTAGCATAACTAAAGTTCCCTGTGCGCTTAGACGACTCATCCATTTAAGATTTAAAATAATAAGTGAAAATTTAATGGAATGTCACCGAGTTGTTATGGTGTATAAGTGTATGCTATGACTAACTCACTCACTTTCATCATCTGTATTTGGTATCTATTACTAATAAATAGAAGTCATTTTAAACGCGCCTATGTAGAAAACACATAGTTTACATTTTCAATGCTGATTTTATCCCTTTCTCTTTGTTCTATAGTTTTTAGACATTCAATATATTCCATACAATATAATCTTGCATAACTTTCATTCACATTTTACAGAGAGATATCCCAAACCGTAAGTATGAAAATGTTATTAGCAACTTTGCTTTAGTAGAGGAACATTAATTAGAATATATAATTAATGCACTAAAATTAACAAAAGTATTATTTCCAATTAATTTATGGCTCTTTCTAAAAAAATAAAAAAGTCATTAATAATGTTGGTTCCAACAGTATTTTTAAATATTTATTGGGTTAAACATTTATTTAATTAGATCAATACTTTTATGATGTGAACAATTCTTGTTTACTATTAAAATAATTAAATATCAGGAACGTCTGTACTATTGGACATATAAAAAAAGTTATATGCATACTAATTGTTTGATGTGTTACTTGCGGTGTAAATTTGAAAAACGAAGTAACATGTATAGTATGTTTAGAATTTAGAAATTTTAGCTATGTGTATCTATGCTTGGTTGTAGCGCAGCGGGAGGTTTGAGTTCGATTCTCGGTAGCAGTGGGAGGGTTTTCTTTCGCTAGAAGACTTGTTACTCGACGCACTCAGGTTCGTTAGAGGGCCAATTGAATATTACTATAATTTGTTAAAGACAGCATTCACCGGTTGTTGTACAAACCATGTCCAATCACAAGGCCCGATGAAGGCTGTGGAGCCACAGGGCATATACACACTCTTAGAACTTTAAAGATGAGTAACTCTCTTTCTACATTTTTCTATATTTTTGGAGATTCAAGATGTTATTCACAATGCAATTTTTGTTCAGTTTACTTTAAGATTTTTTTTAAAAAATGTCTGCAACTAAAAATGAAAAAAAAATGGAAGTGATTTTTCTGAAATGTTGATTTAAGTATATTAATAATTACATTACAATACTTTTGTAGTAAAATAAAACAGTGACAGAGATATATTTCCAACATTTTTTTTTTCTGTAGTATGCACTATTTTGAAATAAGTATTAAAATTAATAAACCGTTTAAATTTTCATACCGTGGTACATTACTTACTTCCTGTTAAATAATTACTTAAACAATAACTTAATAATACTGCAAATATTGGAATGAGATTCAGGATACACATAATTCTTTACATTCATAATGCGTGTGTACAAATATGTTCATAGTTAAAGCAATTAAATATTTTACTTATGTTTGTCTTTAACCCATGTAAGACCTGTCTTTGTAGAGAGTACAGAGTGATCAAATAGTTCTGGTCTCTCCGTTCAAATATTTTAATATGTGAGGATCGTCGTTTTATCAGATAGTCTGCTGAACTTGTTACTGATAATAGATCCAATTTTCTAAATATCAACGGGTATTTAGCATTTTTCAGAAAGAAAAGAAGACTTTATGAGGCGCTAAGAACCATGAGCGCCCACAGCACAGAAACATAATTTTGTAAAAAATAGATGTTTGTTGAAATCAAAATTTCCATTACGACGAACTACTTGCGAACGTGATGTAAAGAGTAATTTATGTTGACAACACTATATCAAAATTAGACAACGTAGAGTATACAAAATGATACTTTATGCCTTGGACCCTGACAAGACAGCTTCTTAAGAATGCTCAATTTTTTTTTTCTCGGGCAGCCAGCTAGGTGAAAAGACGATTAGGAATTGGCGTTTAGGGAGTGTGCATCTCTCCCATCATCAGGTTAGTTATTAAATGTTATAACCACAAATGAATCACTGGATATAACACATGTATAAACAAAGACGAAACACTATCAAAACTCGCATTTCTGAACAAAAGACTGTTTTCAGTAAATTAAATGCCAGGTCAGGAGATGGCGTGAGTATAGAAAATTAATTTGGTAAAAGAAACCTAACTTCTTAACTTGATTATCAAGCTATATTGATCTGTGCTTCTTAAGTCGATGGATTTCCATTTTAAGGTCGGTTTCCAAGAGAGCTGAACTGAAATCCAGCATTATGGTCTTAAAATGGAAATCCGTCGACTTAAGAAGCACAGATCATTATAGCTTGATGATCGAGTTAAGAAGTTAGGTTTCTTTGACCCAATTAATTTTCTATACTAACTCCATCTCCTGACCTGGCATTTAATTTACTGAAAACAGTCTTTTGTTCAGTAATGCGAATTTTGATAGTGTTTAGTCTTTGTTTATATTTGTGTTATATCCGGTGATTCATTTATGGTTATAACATTTAATAAATATTCTGATGGTGGGAGAGATGCACACTCCCGAAACGTCGATTTCTAATCGTCTTTTCACCTGGCTTGTTGCCCGAGAAGAAATTGAGCAGGAAGGCTTCAGGTCTTATTTTAGCTTCTTAAGAATGTTTCATTAAATGAAAGAGGGCCTAAAGCACAGCTACAGTTAGTTGACCAATATCAGTAGCGAGCATACATGCTCGATGATGTTGTGCTTTAGGCCCTTATGGTTCTAAGCGCCTCGTGTCTAAATATCAACGGGTATTTATTGCACTCTGCTGACAGAAAAACGTTTATGTATTTATATTTAATCTAAATATTGTTTTGTTCAGGCCAATTGTTAAGGAACTTATCCAATGGATAAGGCAATTTCATAGCAGAAATTAGTTCTAGGTAGCATACAACAAGTTGGTATCAACACTTGGATTTTATAAGTAAAAGTCTGAGATATTTCCTCCCTGATCTAAAATGTTTATGGCGATAATACTTGGAAATATATTTATTTATGCATGGTATTCCAAATATTTGAGCAACGAGCAGTGTGTACGTAATACAGAGCTGAAAATAATTTTAATAATCTTTATAAATTACATTTCAATAACAATAATAAATAAATGAAATCTTACAATTATTCCGCTGTTATACAACAAAACAAATGAAAATTATTTGATTTAAGGTAAATACTATCTGAAACCATAAATAGATATAAATGCACGATACGTTGAGTCAGTTTGGTTAACAAAAGGACCGAAAATATTTGACCACACTGTGTTAAATGTCTGTGTAATTCTTGGAAAAGCGTCCTCCGCAAGAACTGGAATGCTACCCAACAACAATAACTATGTACATTGTCATCTACAAATACTGAGAGGGAGTTGAATTTTTAAAATGCCCTTATGTTACACTTTTTTCTGAAATACTGGAACATTTATCACTGGTTTTGTTGACGATAGTTACCCAAAACATACAAATCCTGCTGATTTATCAGTGGCATACCCGCTGTGCCAAAGAATTTCCGCGTCTGGTCAAATATCCTCTGGTGATGCGGGAGGGGTTGTTGTTGTTGCTGCTGTTGAAACATTTGGTGTCTCCTTTGAGGAGGCCGCTGTCACTTCCCCGCCACATGACCGCCCGTGACCATGACAGCAGATGCTGAACTTCTTCTCCTACCCGCTGACACCACCGCTGAGTCAGCGTCCGTACCCGTTCGATCACCCTCCTCACCGTCATCGACCATGTCGCCTTCTTTGTCCTGGTGCGCCGTCATGTGTCTAGTCAGGTGATGTCGCTCCCTGAAGCTTTCGCTGCAAACGGGACATTTTAATTTCTCCTGTTCTCTTCTTCGCCTCAAGATGTCGCCGCTGATGTGGTCTCCCTTGTGATGAGATCTCATGTGGTACACGAGGTCGGAGGTCATACGGAAGCTGATATTGCACTTGGCGCACACGTTCTGCGCTGGTAAAGACAGAGCCGCGAAAGATGGCGGGAGAAGCGATGCTGAGACGACAGCGGCTGCGGCAGCGGCGGCGGGATTGGCAGCGGCAGCAGCTGCCGTGAGAAGACTCGCTGTGGAGGGTGGCGGCGGAGCACCCCTGGCCGTCACAAGCAACTCGGCTGTCGAGAAGTTGGCTGCGAATGGATATGTTGCAGCTGCGGCAGCTAGAGTAGAATAGGCTGCTACAGAATCTGCGTGAGGGTAGAGCATACCAGCATTTGTTGTCCTTAACTTAGAGGTGGCGGGGAATCCTGACATCAGGTCCTTCTCACTTGCTGTAGAACTACTGTATAGGGGATGTTGATTATGTTGTTGGTTTGCAGCAGTGATAGAAGCTTTCATGAGGTAATTATCTATCTCGTTTCGGAAACCTCCATTAGATGGCATCACTGATCCACTGGTACATGGAGGTGTACCACTGGCGCCAACAAGGCCGTTGTTGACTTTGATATGCTTTGCAGACGCTGCCATATCCTGCTGATGTTGTAGTAAAAACGCTGCAGAGGAATACGTTGTAGCCAGGGCCTTGCTTGATGCTGAAGCAGCAGAGTTAGGAGAAAGATGATGGGGATGATGAGGTTGACCAGGAGAAAGTACAGGCATACCTGCAGCAGTGAAGGCTTTTGGAGGTGTTTGTGTTTGAAGGAAATGGGGTGGTATGGGGGATGTGTTGGCTGTTGCATTATTGGGAGGTGCTATGGCTGCAGGTGGACTCATACTACCTTGATAAGCCACGTGATCTGGAGATAGACCTCCTCCGGAGAGTGTGGACACTGATGATGGCGACGTGGGGACACTGAGAAGGTGTCCCGAGTCAAACTTAGACGCCGTTGTAACTTTGGTGAAAGCGCTTCTGATCATCACATCCTGTGGCTTAGCTTTAGATGATGATCTCTCAAGGGAATCATCCTGGTGATAGCTTGTCCGGTTCAGTATATCTTGACTTTTGTGATTACCGTTTTGGCATTTAATATCATCGTCTTGAATATAACCTGATTTTTGAACCAACAAACCTGCTGGTGTGTGATCATATGGACCTGTCTTACCCGTATGTTGTGAACCCAATAGTAGCCTCTGGTTATGGCTTCTTGTAAGAACATCTAGACCTCCAAACATATGACTGTGTCTGAGATGAGAGTCGATTAGCAAGTTGTGTTCTTGGTAAGCTCTCCCACTGGGGGACTCCACATAATTACTAAAGGAGTTGTTAGGGGAGGCAGAAGACGGTGGGGTGGTACTTTGTACCGTAGGTTGGGGAAGGGGTGACGATGGGCGATCCATTAGGGAGCTCGTCGTCACTAACCTTAGCTGTTGCTGTTGCTGCTGTTTCTTGGCAGCGAGGTTCTCGTCCGGGGCCATCAGGAAGGCGACGTCAAAGCTTCGCTTGACGCTCCGTGTTACTGGTGGCGGGGGTGGGAGGGGAGTTGTCGTGGTGGGTAGACTAGGAGAGTATGCTGGAGTATCTGGGCTCGATGTTGTCGTTGTAGGAGGAGGTGAAGCCGATGCAGTAGGTGATGATGAAGACGAGTTGCTGACTAGAGAAGTTGAGGACGACTCGACCCGGACGGATCCGCGTTGTTGCACGTTCATGTCCATGGTCATTCTGGTGAGATACACGCGCGGACCGTGGTATCGGGCCGCTGCTGAAACATGCACAACAAATCCTGAACATCATGGAGGACCTATATTTAATGGTCTATAACCAAAACTGAAGGAATACATCAAGAGGTTATACACAAAAAGTAACATTTTATAGATTTGTATATTTAACAAATCTTACATTTGAAATACGGTAAAAGTTTCAGAAACATTGATATTAGTTTCTCTATCGAGTACTGAAGAGCAAGTAGAGGAAGTACTGAATTCCACCAAAATCTCGATACCAAGATTTCATTAGAAATACATGTTTTGAGATTCTCGAAGCCAAATAAAAAGATTGTCTGTCTGTCTCTCTGACTGTGGACAGCATAACTAAAAAACAAAAATGTACGTTCAGTATCACTATTTAAGTTCAGCGTCTTCCAAAAATGTTTTGACTAAATTGCTGTACGTTTTAAGATATTTTCATAAGAAATGTAATGTACAATATGAACATTTCATTAAAGCACATATTTCTATAAAGCATTATTTTTAGAATTAACCATTGTATGCTCTTGTTCGTTTGAATTAGCAAATATTCATGCTTTTCTCATTGTGAAGTCACTGTGAAAAGAATTAAATTTCAAACTGGTTATGCAGTGACCAGTTCTTAAAAAACACATTCTTTTTTCTCAAAAAGGTTTTGATTAAAATATTTTGATTTAAAGATATCTAAAATATTTTAATTGCAAATTAAATGTATATCTTGAAATTTCTGGGAGTACACTCTGTAATCCTCTTCTTTCTGGACGACTTTTGCATAACTGGTATACCACAAAAGATAGACGAAGGTGTAGATAGACCTCATTAAATCACACAATTTTCATTTCTATTTGCGCAGTTAACCCATTTCAGAAATATTCCTTGCAATTGGTTTGGATTTTCCTTATAAATTCCTCAAAAGGGAAGTTTTTATTCATTTCAGGTCCTTGATATGCAAAGAGAATGGAATTCAAAGTCATCATACAGCAACCAGCTCTTAAATGATCTGAAGTGGCTTAAGCCTACTGTACTCTACAAAGTATATTTAATAAGACAATTTCTACAAACGTTTATTTCCATTAACATGAATTAGAACACGCGTTTTAAGAATAGTGTATGCAAGAATGCATGCAAATTGACTGAGCGCACACATGTTATGTTACTTGGGAACTGAAAACGTGTATTTCTCAGTACTGAAGTTTCAAATTGTAATACAAAGGTTCCTGGTTTTCTATTCCTAACAACTATCGATGCACAAACGAATGTGTCTTTCAGGCTATTCAAAGCACCGTGTATTTTTTTAAAACCATTGTCATGGAATTTAAAACAATAAATCTTGTTTTGTAATCTGCATACTGCAATTTATAATCATATGCATATTTTATATCCTTTTTGTCTACACTTTGTTTTCGTATCAATTTTACCAAATGTATATTACGTTCTGTTATAGAATGTACAGATAATTATTTATTGCTATTGTTCGTAATTAATATTTAAAGTGTCAATATTACAACACTTGCATATTTAATAGCAGGCAGAATTTTCAGTAAATTTATTCTCTCTAAACCTCATTGTTTCGTTTACAACGTACAAACAAAAGCGTTTTTTTTTTTAAATTGAAGTTGGCTATATAACTATACCTTATTACATATGTCAATGCCAACTGTATAACAGAAAAGGGAGAGAAATCACAAGAGAAAAAACTTGATATGTTGCACTTACATGACTTTTTCTACTCAGTCTCTCACAAATGATTCTTACAAAGGCATATTCCTCTATTTACTTCATTTTCATGATACAAACATTTGTAAAAGTGATTCCCTTGTAGACAAAATGATACTGGAGAATACAGTAGGCTTAAGGGATATTCACTATGTGATGGCTTTGAAATACGTCATACAAATGAATAACGACTATGAGAAAGTTAGAGGTATTGGAATTCAAACCAATAACAAGGGATATATCTAACATATAAAGTATCTATTTGACATAAATTGTGTGCCTTTTCGAGATGTGGGTCTTTTATATAGTAAAATTTTATAATTCTAGTGCGGCTTATTAAGTAAGCAGGTTTACTTCAGAATGAAGAGAACTTCTGAGGAGACTCCCTGAGAATTTTAGATATAAATTTCATTTATCAGAAAAGAAGCTGAAACATATTATACCAGTATTTTATTGAAAATCATTAGACTCATTAGTTTAGGAATTGAATTTTATTAAAGTCTGCATATCGCATTATTGGAATATTTGACCAAGTTTTGTTCACAGGCAGAAGCATTCACACATATGCACACACATACTCTCAGACACGTACAGAGACCTCTTTTTAATAATACTTTTATGGGGGAGGGTACTCAGGGATTCTTAAGACAATACTATTTCTATGATATCTCTGAATGGAATTTTTGATCACAACATACCTCAAGTAGTACACAATGTAAAAATCATAAAAAGTCCCTTGTTTGTTTGTTTGTTTGTTTGTGTGTGTGTGTGTGTGTGTGTGTGTGTGTGTGTGTGTGTGTGTGTGTGTGTGTGTGTGTGTGTGTGGCGGTGAACAACATAACTCAAAAATAGCCTGTTAAATGCTAAAACTGTTATTTAAGTGCAGCAACTTTTATATAGCCCGCTTCTGTGGTGTGAATTTAGCGTATCTGCCTCACATTCAAGTGGTTCCGAGTTCGAACCTCGGTCAGGGTAAGTTATCTGGATAAAGTTTTTCAGGCTTTTCCCATATCTTGAAAGATGAAAATCAGGTAAGTCTATGCTCAATGGATCCTCGACTCGTTTGAACATCATTTCATTCATTGTCCAATAAGGCTTAACGTTAATTAAAACAAAACCTTCCAAGACTAAATTAGGACGGTTTGCATATAATCTCTCCAATACAAACTGCTACATAAAATCTATTTTTATTAAACTTTTATAGCATTCTGTTTCATATATTCGCATGATAAATAAATTGTATAACTTAAATCTTCCTGGAACACATATAGATTTGAATTTTCAAGAGCGTGGCTATATCGTTTTATGAAATGATAAGTCTTCTTTCATTTTTTACGTTGGCCATACAAAGAGTCTGGCGTTTAAAGGTTATAAAATAGCAATTTTAATAATAAAACCACTTTAGTCTACATTATCATTATATTTACAAAAAAATAGTGCATGTGTAATGAAAAGTTTATTCAGGATTAGTAAAAGGTAGAAATAGTAAACTTTGCAAGAATAGTTTATAAAAGAGTGAATAGAAAAGTCATGTTAATGCCACATTTTTTGTGTGTATCATTTTTGAGGTATTCGTTTTTCTTGGTATATTTTACCATTGCTTTCTATTTTGTAACTTTTCTCTGGTGATGTTACGTAAAAGGTATGCAAATATAAAGGCAGTAATAGTGATCCGTTATATCTATTTTTATCTCGTTTAGTATAACTGGGTGGTAAAATACCTATAAGAATATTTATGAAAGATGTACATATAAATGATGCCGGGTAGGTATGGTTTTCTTATTTCCTGATCAGCAAGTTATGACTCCTATAGTTAATAAACTGTCTACCTAGCGGATTGGAACAAAGACCCCTGGCTGCATTTGGTAGATTGAAGTGCGGACTTCTAAGTCCCGTGTTTACAATCGGTTGCCATTGAGCATCCCAAGTGATTTAAGCTGCTCCATGGCAAAAATTACGGAAGCCTCATCACCTCATGTGTGTGTAGTGTTTAACGCCCGCTTTTACTACATACGGCACCACAGGCGATGACACTGATGATACATGAGATGAAGATGGAGCACCGGTGGAATGAGATGGCGGTGGAAACCGGAGATCCCGGAGAAAACCCGCCCCAGCGCCGTGTTTTCCACCACAAATCTCACTTTGCGGTCGTCTGGGATCGAACCCGGGCCATCTTGGTGAGAGCCAAGCGGTCTAACCACTAAGCCACGGCGTGGCCCTCATCACCTCCCCGCACATGTCCGACGATTGCTCATCTCTGCTGTGGTATGTGAGTGTGAAGTCGGCAGATGTAGACTGATGAGGGTATAGCGTTATAGCCTATAGGTAGTTTATTATTATTATTATTATTATTATTATTATTATTATTATTATTATTATTATTATTATTATTATTATTATTATTATTATTATTATTATTATTATTAATATTATTATTATTATTATTATTATTATTATTATTATTATTATTATTATTATTATTATTATTATTATTATTATTATTATTATTATTATTATTATTATTATTATTATTATTATTATTATTATTATTATTATTATTATTATTATTATTATTATTATTATTATTATTATTATTATTATTATTATTATTATTATTATTATTATTATTATTATTATTATTATTATTATTATTATTATTATTATTATTATTATTATTATTATTATTATTATTATTATTATTATTATTATTATTATTATTATTATTATTATTATTATTATTATTATTATTATTATTATTATTATTATTATTATTATTATTATTATTATTATTATTATTATTATTATTATTATTATTATTATTATTATTATTATTATTATTATTATTATTATTATTATTATTATTATTATTATTATTATTATTATTATTATTATTATTATTATTATTATTATTATTATTATTATTATTTGACAGCGTTGCCAAAAAATTTAAGTATGGATAAAACGATGTCCCCGTAGTGTTATCGCGGAAAACTGGTTCAGTCAAATAATCAATCAACTTGTAAATTTAAGGACTAACTCTATGTATTACGTGCCTATGTTAATACGACAACATTTACTGTGATTGACCACTATGACTCACAGTTTTATCGTGGTTTCTCCGTATCGCTAGACGAGTGCGTACATTGATTGTTCCCCTTCTAGCACAACTTTCCTGCCTATCATTTCGTGTAGCTATTTTTGCCGTTATTGTGATATGTTCAAGGATTACATGACCAGTGACGGTGTTGCGACTGGGCGGCGAAAGTACACTTTGTAGAGTGTTGTTTCCCGCGTCGTGCACGTATGTCTCCTCAGAGTTGTGTCTACCAGGGTTTGGAGGGGAGGGGGATAGCAGTTCGAACCGGAGATGGGAGTCCCCGTTTGGTGAAAACATAATAAGTGAACTATCACTGCAGTCATAACAACAAATGTGTTTGAAGTTATTTATCTTGCTCTGAAGCTCTTGTTTTGTCCTCTTTTGTAAATCTGTTCCGCTTAACATTTATTCAGCCGCTTTATGTGTTCCAATCTTGTGCCCGTGTTGTAGGAATCTGGTCACCCTTTGGTTCTTTCTCCTTATCCCTCCCATGGGTTACTGCAGTAGTCAAAAGGGTCATTGTTTCCGATTGTGGTGCTTCACTCTTTTCGTTTGTCCGTACTTTTTACCTCTAAGAACGAGGTAAAAGAGGCAAGGGTAAATGTTACTCTTCTCGACAAGAAGAAAGAAAATTATGTAGAATTATCTCTGAAGGGGCTTTAATTTCCCCATTATTCATGAAAGATAATACAAGTATTATAACCAACATAAAAATATTTGATATCGGAGTTAAGACAAAATGTTTTTTTTCGGTTCAGAGAACGTTTAAAGAAGTACTTTTTAGAAAAGAACCTATATGTGTGGGGTGCATGACAGTAGAAAACTAAATAAGAAAACGAAGACTGTGATAAATACCAACCAACCAACTAATATTTAAGTTAAAAATCCTCCAAAGACACAATATTTGCAAGAAAATATTCCCACACGAAGCCCACACTTCTAAATGCTTTTTCAAACAAATGTCCAAACGCTTCTTTTTATAGTGCAATTTATTTTAATTATTTTTGAGACAAATAAAACGTGTATCTTGAATGTTATGTCTGTGATTTACTCTTCATTCAAAATGAGGTTTTTACAAGTGGCAAACTACAAGAGGTATACTAAAAACTGGCTGTACGTAAGTAAACGTTTGTGGATAGAGAAAGTGATGTGAGAGTAATATCAGATTCTTACAACATAATATATAACAAATTGCAGTATGTTTTCTGAAGATATGTTAAGTAGTATATTTCCTTGAATTTATTTAAAAAATTTGTGAAATAAAAATTTACGATTGCGTTCCTGTATTAAAATTGTTTCATTATTATGTGCTCTATATGATATGTAACTTTAAGCATCCGTTATTTTAGTTTGCAAAATTTGCAACATACGATTCTGGGCTTTGTTTTGACAGGGAAAAAATCTATGAATTTAACTTACAAATCCAGTTCAATAGTTATATTATTTTCAGATAATTAGCAAAATAATGCCACATAAATATTGATTTATATTTATTATCCCCATCTAACATTTGTTATAAAAATTCATTCAAGTTTAAGGTCCGTTAAATTAAAAATTAAAATTTTAGAAATATTGTGTTTTGAAAACAGAAAAAAAAAAAAAAACGGAAACGTAGAATTTAGTTCAATATCTTCTAAAAGTACGACACATGCTTACAAAAATGCTTCAATGAATCCCCCCCCACATTTAAATAGAAAAGTAGGAATACTTTTAAGATTTTAGAAAAAGATCTAACAATTTGACTGAAGTACCATGTATGGAAATGAATTATTCTTTCACACTCGCCGTGTGTAGGCTAAATTGTGGAAACGTAGAGTCAGACTGAAAAATTCAATGCCATGTTTTTTTTTTATAGTAAACCACTATTAGGTTAATTAATGGAAATTAATTATTCTTTCACACTGGCCGTGTGTAGGCTAAATTGTGGAAACGTAGAGTCAGACTATAAAGCCCGGGCCTTAAAGTACTTACATGTAGTAAGTCGCCATTAAGGTAGTTGTCTCATGTGTTTATGAGAACTCCTAAGTGGTTTACCGGGAAAATACGAGTCAGTTGGAGAATTTAATGCCATATCGGCACCTTGGCCATAGTAGCTCAATGGTAGAGCGGCTGGACGGAAACCAGAAGATCCGTGGCTCAAATCCCGGCTATGGCATTGAATTTTTCATTCTGACTCTACGTTTCTACAATAATAATAATAATAATAATAATAATAATAATAATAATAATAATAATAATAATAATAATAATAATAATAATAATAATAATAATAATAATAATAATAATAATAATAATAATAATAATAATAATAATAATAATAATAATAATAATAATAATAATAATAATAATAATAATAATAATAATAATAATAATAATAATAATAATAATAATAATAATTTTTCAGTCTGACTCTACGTTACCATGTATGACCAGTAAAATTATTTCTTGAATTTTCCGAGACTGTGAGGTTATCTTCATTCAAAAGGAATTTTGTATAACGAGAAAGCTATTAATGTGGATATGTCTAAAAAACATCAGTTTGTTTCAAGTAACTTTTTGTGACATCCGCTTTTTCCAGATATCCATAATTGGTTTTAATTTCATATTTCGATATCTTTAAATTGCTGTCGCTATTCAATTATTTCCTGCAATGTCAAAGAAGCCAATGGAATTTTTAAGGACAGCATATTGCGTTTAACATTTGCTTACCCATTTTTACCAGAACAAGATACGTAATGAAACTACTTTTGCAAAGGTATATCACAAAATAGTACAATGCTCCTTCATAACAATAGTTTAATAGAAGATATATAAAAATGTACGATGGTGAATACAAAAGATCATATGAATGTAGCGCATAAGACTAAGAAGAATGTTGTTTTGGAACACTTACAGTATTAAGGAATGTAAAATAAACTGTTAAATACAAAGTTTACCGAAAGCTTTGTAATTTTTACCTATGAAAAACACATTTACATGCACATATAAACCAAATCGCTTAAGAGACAAAAATCTCAGTTACTTTGTGATAATAATTTAACAATAGAGTACTATTTATACAATATCTCATTATTTTAACTTCACGCTAATCAAGATACATTTATGCAAATGTTTTATTATATATTTTCTTGTAGGTAAACTGGAAATGAAGGTACCTATATAATGCACTTAAGTGACAGTCAAATCTTTTAACTTCTGTTTGCTGTGTGATGAGTTTAAATTTTCGCTTCCCTTTGCATGGCTAAGAGATCGCAAAACAATAACTTACTATTTGAGCAAAACATTTGAACATTCAAAGCAACAGCAAGAAATATCTCGGAAATGGTTAGTTCTATATTAGGTTTCAATCGTAGACTTTAACGAGAACTGAATTTTTGGTTTGTTTAAGATTTAGTATATTTCTTACGGTACAGCAGGTGTGCAAAAAGTTGTTTTGAATGAAGAGCAACTCGGAAATTACAGTCAGAAAATCTAAGATGTACATTTCATTAGTCGTGAAAATATCTTAAGTTGTGTTTCAATAAAATTGTTACAGCTCTTTGGTTTAGGAGAAAAACGATATTTTGGAAAACGTTTGTTTTAGAGGGTAGTTGGAATGTTTTCTTCAAAATCTTTATGTCGCATCCTTGTAAGACGCTGACGTTACATTCGAAGATTGGCTTTCGTTTTTAATATTCATAGACATATTCGCACGTACACATGAATGTTTCATTTATGGTTTGTTTCTAACAATGCTTTGTTTGTATTCAAGGGGAATAAAAATATTTATGGTTAATTCTTGGCGTTGAATTTTTGGATAGAGTGCACTACTGTTTCTTGTTGCTTTAAGGACGTGGTGGAGAGAGAGAGAGAGAGAGAGAGAGAGAGAGAGAGAGAGAGAGAGAGAGAGAGAGAGAGAGAGAGAGAGAGAGAGAGAGAGAGAGAGAGACAGACAGACAGAGAGAGAGGGCGGGGAAAGAGGGACAAGAGAAAGAAGACAAAAGATGCAGAATTCATATTAAGGTATTTCTTCATCATTAACTGCTAACATTATAGTCTCTTTACCACTCACTTAAGTATGAAAATTAGGGTCTCTTTTGTTTTTCAAAATCATTTTTAAACACCACTATATGCCTGTCAGTGTATTGTGAGTATGTGAATAAAAGAAATCTGAAAAGCAAAGCATTACCATAAATATCTATCTTTCATTTAAGTTAATTATCTGGAAGGAGACAAGCTGATCTGTATACAATCTTTATACGATCGCTCGTTCAAAATAGCCCTCTAAACAGAAAGTTTTCTTTATCTTATTGCTTTCTCCATTACGTAATTAAGGGAAGTATTGTATTCCACTCAAAGTTAGATAATGAGATGTCACCGGAAATATATACACTAATAAAAAAAATCTATAAAGGAAAAAGGATGTGGTGAACAGCAGGTATAGTATCTTAAATCCTAATTGGTTAAATACCAAACTTGGTGTTAAATTCAGCACCTTGCAAAGATTCGACATGAAGATTTTAAAGAAAATCTCCACACCAAAGTCTTCTTAACACAGCACAATTTTAAAAAATGCTATTTTTTCAAATTTGGCTGAAACGATTTTGATTAAAATGCCATATCTATAAGATATTTTCATTGCAAATTAAATATGTATGTTGAATTTTCTTAGAATGTTTCCAGAAGCACACTTCATTCTGGGCGACTTTTGCATAACTGGTAAACCAGAAAAAAATCTATAGGTACTTGTTAAAACACACGATTCATCTATAATAAATTTTTGGGGGTGAGCAATTTCCGAAAAATTTCTTCTTAATTTTTTAATTTTCGAATAAGTATGCTTTTCTCAAACGATGTCATTCCTTTTTATATACAAGAACGTTCAAAAAATGTAATGTTAAAGCCATCACATAGCGAGCAGATCTTGCAAGATTTGACTATTGGTTAATGTATAGTGTACTACCATATTCCATTTTCTCTTACAACAGAGTAATCGACTTGCTAACTTCTGCAAATATTTACTTCGACTGACGTCAGTTAGAGAAATAGACGTTTGTAAAAATAGTTTTTATAAGAGTAGAATGTAAGGAGCAGAATAACAGACTATTTCATAAAAGTTCCTACAATAATATTGGGAGAATGAAACACAGATACAAAATTAAAATTGACCATATGAGTTTTACTTTTTCTACTAGAACCTACAATAAGTTTAGTTAGTATTTCCACACAAAAATGAGAGAATGCGCATACTATGTAAGTAATTTTATGAAGTTTCTGTGATTACAAATCATATTAAGGAGGTGTAAGTATGTTCAAACGAGCACGGTGTACATAAAGCTTGGTGTTTCTTAAGGATAAAGGCAAATTTGGAAAATCTTTATCCAAGTAAACCATGTATAATATAACTCGGAATGTGATCCAACAAAACAGAAATATGTTTATCTAGTCTAGCTTCTTACAGCATTTTATTTTTCTATTTATGTTTATCAAAGTACATTTGCAGAAGTCGTTTCATTTTATATTATTTTGTAGATAAAAGAGCAGTTGATATTCAGATGTTTAAAAGAAGATTGCTATACGCCAGTATTGAAATTTCATACTCTTTACATGACAAAGATAGGAAGTGGTAAACAACTGCCAAATTGAAATCACTATTACCAGAAACGGCTGCCATCACAAGATTAATTAGAATTTTGTACTTTTATCTACTTCTTATAGACTACCAGCTATCACTTGTATAACATTACACAAAGTTCTTTCGGAACACATAGAATTTGACATGTCATTTCCGGAAAATTTAAGCTTTCATTTTATTTCTCATTTAAACAATTTAGACATATGCTAATAAAAATTGTTAGTGATATAAGAAAATAAAAGTTTTAAAAAATTGTTGCTATGTAAAGGATTGTTTGAGTAGCAGAAAATATCTTAAAAAGTTTCGTGTACATTTCTGGAACATATCTACTGAACGTAAATGCGAAGTTTAGCAATTATGCAAGTTTCTGCTTTTGACTTGTAATGTTCACACACACACACACACACACACACACACACACACACACACACACACACACACACACACACACACACACACACACACACACACACACACACACAAGCCCGCCTCTGTAGCGTGGTGAAAACGTGTCATGTTTCAGAAGTCCCAAGTTGAATCTCGGTGGGAGTGAGTTATCTGGTTAAGGTTTTCTTTTCCCGAGGGTTTCCTTATCCTTAACGATGAATGTCCGGTAACTTTAAGCTCTATGTATCCTGGACTAATCTGAGCACCATTTCATTCATCCTCCGATACGAGTTAACACTGAAAATCGTAAATTAAGAAACACAATTCTCTATTTCTGAAAAGTTAGTGTTTACTCTCACATGACTAACCCTTTAATCAACTTCATGTCATTCCTAACAATAGCAGAAAATATCTTTTTACACAATTTTTTGTACTTATAACGGGATTACGGGGAATACAGATATTTCCATGACCAAGAGAAGAGATAAAAACTAATAACGATTTCTTACTTGAGAAACATATTTGAAAACTAAAACTGATAACAAGGAATACATCTAGAAGGTAAGCTTTATGCAAAAGGTTATTTTAACATAAATTAATTGTTTTAAGGATATAATTGGATATCCCATTTCTCTTGCAGTTTACGAGTTATGTAAAACTCATTCAGAGTGAATGAAGAAAACTTTAAGTTACCTTCAAAAAATTAAAGATATAAATTTCGCTTGTCACAAAAATGTATAAAAAGTTTTAATAAATTTAATAGAACCTATTTTGAGAATATAAAACAGTGTAAACAATAACCCTGTAAAGGTGGAGTAAATGGGTTTTATTGAAAATGCTGAACTTAACTACTAAGTTTGGAATTTAACTGACATCGCTTTGTGGTTAGGTTGTACCCGGGCACACAAAAACACACACACACACACACACACACACACACACACACACACACACACACACACACACACACACACAAACACACACACACACACACAGTCACGCTTTGTAAAATCTCGACGTTAAATGTTTGGAAGCAATACAACAGTAGGCCGCAGTAGGGAAAATACACGTAAGGAAAGTCTGTGAAATGTACAATTGTAAATACAAAGTGTTTGCACTTACCTGAGAGTGAAACAGCAGAAAACACAAGTCACTTCACTACACAATAACGTCACTATCCACGTGTGTTGCTGCTATATCACGTGGCCGTGTCATTCTGTTCCAACGACTGCCGATGGTGTAAAGCTTATATCCTCCAACATGAAGGTGCACCAGCTTGTGGAGTTGTAGGCGGAGAAGTGGCGCGCTCACCGACCAATAGAGGACGTCACTCGGGGAGTGGTTTGAGGGAAAGGCGTCCACCAATAGCGACCCAGCATCGCGACGCGTCTTGGCGAGGGGGAGTGGAAGCAGCTTTCACTTGTGGCTTCCGTGAACACAAGTGCACTAGTTTAACCAGGGGTGGGGGTTTACCGACCCCTTACGGAGCACACTTATTGGACTCAAAGAACTGATGTGTCGTATTCATACGACTTTCTCCACTCCTTCTACTTTGGAGTAAAGATTTTGCTTCTACTTTTTTTTTTTTTTTTTTTTTTTTGTTTTACTTCTCTTCTACGTATAGCAAATAGAGAAGGTATTGGATTCTACCCAAAAATTTGATTTCCAGATTACATGTTCCAAGACTCACTGAATACAAAAGAGCATTTTTAGAAAAATGTCTGCGTGTGTGCCGTGAACTCAAAAATGAAAACTCTGTTAAATATCAAACTTAATCAAGAACAGCTAAGAAGATGTTCAAGAAAATTTTCCCACTCCAAATTATTTTTTGTATTGAAAGATTTACGAAAATGTGAATTTCGTAACAAATTATATATACATATATGCATATTTCATTAAAATATAATATGACTAATTTGCACATTTCACAAGAGTACATTAGCACTGGCTTAAATATTATATTGTGTCTTTGCTTTATTTTTGACCTCATGCTTTTACCAAAATGTTATTTATTGCATCCATTTAATCTATTGTATGTTTCAACACCCTCTTCAACATCTACCTTGGTGTTCAGAATTGACAGTTTTGACCCCAAGTATTTGAATGTTGAAATTTCTTCTATAATTTCTCCATCAATAACTATTTTTACTCTTCTTTATTCTTTCCCTGTTTGTCATGGATTTAGTTTTTCTACCATATATTCTAATATTTTGTTTTTTCTTATTTCATTCAGTTTAGTTACTGATCTTGTGCAGTTCCACTTCATTTTCTGCTAATAATATCTGGTCCTCTGCAAAAATTATTTTATTTATGTTCACATAGTTTATAGTTTTCCCTATATATTATAAAGAAGATGCGCGATCGATAGTCCACATCCTTGTCTTAACCCTCTATTAACTTCTGAATGGTTTTAGTATTTAGTTTCCTACCGTAATGGAGTTCTAGTGTAACTTCCACTGATCTATCTTATCGAGGTAAGCCTTCGTTTTCAGGCAGATAAACTTTTACACCGGTTGGAGAGAGACGAATAACTATATTCTAGAGTACTGTATAGTTATTTATAATACAAGAGAGGACCTGCATTGTTGTAGTTCTACATAACATTTATGGAAATGTCAAATTGTGTGTAATCAAGTATCTGTTGAACGGAGGAATAACAAAGAACATGTACATTTGCACATTGTCTCATCACATCATGTGACCTTTTCGCAATAAGTGAAAACTGCACGAGATTTACTTTTGAGACTTTTGGAGAACATATTGTGTACAATATGCTGCCAATTCTGTGAAAGTATTCATGACGCAAAAACGGACCAACAAAACAAATAATATCAATAAACATAGGTATTTCTGTCATGGATATTACTGATATAAATGTGTTGTAAATCTGCCACATAAAAGTAGTGCTTTGATTTTAAAATATACCTATATCATTCTAAAACGTGTGAGCTGCACATATAAATTATTTCTGTGGGTGAATGAGATATCAGTGCAATTTACGCAATTTAACTTTAAAACATTTCGAAGCGTGAAAATTCTGAACGAGGAACGTTGCTGCTGAGTGTCTAACCTCAATAGCGTTTAACTGCAGGAGGATTTTTATTTCGGAAATTTTAGGTAGTATTTCTGGATTTAAGTGGGGGAGGTTTATGAAGTAGCACATTGCTCCTCTGGGTTTGCGAAAGCGTTAACATTGAGGTAATATGTCGAGAGTTACCTCACATTCATATTGGTTTGCTTTGACTTGCCGCTCTGCACTACTGACCATGACGAGTTATCGCTTAACTACACCAAATCTGTTTCATAGGTGTCTAAGTGTGATTGTTACACATTTCCACATTCCATTAACAAGTACAGGAAGGATACAGCAGACTACAGAAATAGCCTGATATTTGTAAATGCGTAGCTCTTTTCAAGGTAGAAAAAAGTAGCGACTTATCCCTTTAAAAGTGGGTTTGGACAATCTAACTAGTAACAAAGAATATCTCCGGAGTGGTTAACGCTATAAAAACCTATATCGGCCATATTTTGTCTATTAATAATATCTATAAATTGTTTATCTCTTATGGCTTATCAATTATGAAAAGAAAGGTATTTCAGGAGCTGTTTGCAAAATGTCAATGTATGCATCTTTGTCACGCAGATATCTTAAACATAAGGTATTTTAATCAAAATCGTAGAGTCTTTATTAAGAAAATAAAAAAAATATCTTTTATGTAAAGTATAGTTTGAGCTGGGGAAACATTCTTCAAAATTGTGGAAGAAGTCACTGAATTTAAGCAGCAGCTCTGCTATTTAACCAACCTTTTTGTTTTTGAGTTACACTATTCATAGACAGAGAGAAAGAGAGAGAAACTAAGGGGGCTAAATGTCCCTCCCTTCCTCCCTCCCTTTCTTCCTCCCTTCCTCCCTCTCTCTCTTAAAAATAGATTAAGTTAAAAAAAGGCTGTTCAATAAAGAATGATCATAACTTTTTTACGGTCATAATTTTTTGCACTAAAATTCGATCTTATTATATTCTGTTAGCCAAATGTGAAACAAATATGCCATAGTAGTTTCACTGTTGGTACTCCTGTTTCCCGCCTGTGAGAACCAGGTAAGTTCAGACATGTTCAGTTTTGCCTACCGCTGCAATGGAGGTAACATGCAGTTAAAGTTGATGTTAGAGGAAGATCCGGAGTTTCTTTCAAACGTAATCACTGCTGATGAAACTTGGCTACATCATTTTGATCCTGAGAGGAATCAGTAAAGCTCCCCATCAGCACCAAACCCCAAAAAAGCAATAATAGTTGCTTCTGCTGAGAAAGTTATGCTCATCTCTTATAAAAAAAAATCGACTAAGGAGGCGGGTAGTGCTTGAAACGAGATCATTTTAAATTTATTTTTTTAAATATAGTATGGAGTGACAAATGTTATATATCCGGTAAAATTTTAGAAGTAATAATTCCGCTACTTACCGATAAAAAATAATTAGAGCTTAAATTTAACGCAGCATGACCTGTATTAGAATACCAATGGTAACGTCAAGTGACTCGCTTATAGAAGTCAGTTAACACACAAATAAAATCCCTTCCAACCACGAGAACTTTATTAAGAAAGAATCTGCCGAAATTCTGTGGAATGAATGAATAAACTAACAAAATATTTTCTTCAATATTCAGTACTTTTTGATGGCACGTTTTGAATAAGAAATCATAGCATATATACACATATTGCTTTGGTATATAATTGTACTAAAGATGTCATAATGGTTACTTAGCAATAATAAATAATAGTATAAAGAAAAGAAATTGTGTATGTCAGGAAAGTTAAAAGGCACTCTACCGATTTTTATAATTCTTTCATCATTGAAAGACCTAATTGATTACGATGGACACCTGAATATAAAATATTTTATAATTTTTGTTGATATATTACTAAAACGTTATAAACTATATACAAAGCCCTTATAGTTGAATACAAAGACATAGGAGTTATGAAAGAACATGCTTTCAAAGAAATTGAGAAAGTCATGGAGTAGAAAAACAGTTGTTACTACTCCAGAGAATATAAAAACAAATGCCGGTTACATTATATTGCAGGCCCTGACGTAACAGTTCAGCAAACAGAAGACCGAGTTTAAAAAACGTTACAATCGATCCTATTTTATATTTGTTCGTCAATTTTAAACTACTGCAGCTATGTGTGTAATGAAGTTTAAGTTTCTGACTAAAGCATATTCTAATTCTGTACGGTATGTACTGAAGGCCATGCTGGATAGCTGTATAAAGAAAGAGAATTGCCAACATAATAAATCTGTGAACCGATATTTTACGTTTAGCTTATATTACCTTTTTCGATCTTACTGCGCTGCATATGTTAAGTATTTCTGCATTATGTTATTACATAAATACGTATGCGACCAAAAAGAGGGCACAAAGGTTAAAAGTGAAACCAGCTACAATTATTTTAAAAAGTAATTGGCCAGAACGAGAATATTTCTACCGTACCGACAGGAGCATTTCCAGAACTCGGAAGGCTGTCGGGGAGGTTAAAATACGCCGGCGTTCCTTATTCTTTTGTGATCGGGAGATTTTTCATCTAATTTTTGGAATATTTGAGGCTGTGTGAAATTAAAATTATAAGCGGTAAAAAGGAGGATATAATAAGTACAACATAAACCTACTAGAATAATGTACAACAATTTCATAAACTAAATGAAATTAATTACCCGTTGATGTTTAATAAGCTATGCAATTTCAGGTAAGATAGTCAATTTATAATGCTGAAAACACAAAAAATCTTGTAAAAATTTATACTGCAAATTCATACATCTTTTAGAAATACTGTATTATTACTAAGACCCGGATTTTTAGGTGGAATAAACTCTCATTTAAGTTTCTTGCATGCTTAAAATGGGATTTTAAGGCTTTACTTCCAGGATCTATTCACACAAATTAATTTAACGTCTTTCTTAGTTTTTAACAATTATTCATGAATTTTTTTCACACAAGTTTGCATTATTAAAGATATACATAAAACATGTAGACAATAAATTTTCTTTTATACGTCATTCTTAAGTCTTGCAGTAGGTACGCACATTTTCTATTATTCCGCAAATCATACTTGTATGATGGAAAGATTCTTTCAATGTAACATGACGTCATTGGAGCATACGCCAATGCAGCAAGTTCTAGGGTTAATTTCGCTTCACACTTTTCTCCCAATGATACTGCATTTATGACATTAATATCTTCAAAACCACGATTTTGTTCAACTATCTTTTGCATTTTAAACGAATATGGAGATATTTCGTTTGCACCTAGATATATCAATGAGCCGCAGGCCTGAAGTTTGCAACTGGAGAATACTTTCTGGTAACAAAAATGTGACAAACATACAAGAGCTGCATTCAGCTGAACTAGCTCCGACCTGCAGCTTAAGGAAATGATTATAGATGGAATATCAATGGGAAAATAATGTAGGCGTAACAGCTGCGTAGGTTGTTTTATATATTAAACTTTGTTAATCAAACAGTAATTGTTAAAATAGCTTAAGACCGAAAATTCCAGATCTCAATTACGACACATCGATACGATCGTTAGAGAATGAGGACTGAAATATGAGATAAAGACTATTTTCTAGTTTCGAGATTCTCTTATGGACCTTAATTAATTTCAGCTCTTAACAAAGCGGTTCCAGTAACAATGTCACTTTGGAGGTTGACTCATATAGCTTTCTCTGCTCTTGTACAAACTATTCTTACAAACGTCTATTGCTCTATGTGCTTCAGATTAATCAAGATTTTCAGCTCCGAGGTCATTGAAGGCAGAAAAAGGCTTTGACCACAGCCTTACCGGAACATTGTGCACTACTGGCATAAAGTTTAGTTAATAAACGACAGTGAGTAGAGGGTGGCACATTTGCAGTTACAGTTTGTTTTCCGTTTTTAAGTATAAATATATATATATAATTTTTCTAATATTTATCAAAATAAATATATTATTACAAGAACAAGGGAATGCAGTAGGCTTTAAGTGATAGTCAAATGTTTGAAACATCTGGTCGTGATGGCTTTGAAATTCCATTATCTTTGTACGGCCTAAAGGTAACAACAATAATTACGACTTCTCATTTGATAAAAATATGTGTTGAAAAATCTAAATAAGGAATACCTCTAAAATGGTTTACAGAAAAGTTAAAAACAGAAACATATATTGTGTGTTTTAACGAGATACAGATGATTTAGAATATCAAAATTTTAAAAAATTATATATATGTAGAGTAGTCTGAAATGGAAAGATTTATTTGAAAATCCTCGTATGGTATCCTTGAAATATGTTGAACTTTCGGAATTTCAAGTTTGGTATTTAACAGACTTTTGGTCTTTGTTGACAAACACATAAAAGAAGCTTTTTCTAAAAAGGTATTTTTCGATTTAGGGGACTTCAAAACGTGTATTTTCATTGAAAATTTTATACTGAATTTTTGGGTGGAATGCAGTACTTCTTCTACTTACTGTAAGCCCATATAATGTAGAAAGGAAAAATCAGTAGCTCATACTAAGTCGCTGCATGAATCAAAATGTCAATAAATATTGTCAAATAAAATGAAGTAAGGATCCCGGCAATAATAAATGGTAAATTTCAACCATTAACTACTTACACTTCCTGTTTGTAGTACATAATTGTGTAATAAATGAGCATTGTTCTGAAGTAAGGGAGTCCTGGAAGTAAGGTGATTTATTTATCACAACATGATTGTGTTGATATACAGTTAGTTTCTGGTTACTGTATCTTCTAATACTCCTTACGAGTCCTTAATATAATAATTCTATTTTTTCAAAATATATAAGAAGAACAGTGTTTTCAGATTTGCATTGATTTGGGTTGATTGTCTTCAAAATCCCACGTCGTATCTTCGAAAGATCTTCAACATAAGCTTGGTTATGTTGAAAAAGTAAGTTCTGCGTTCACTACTCTAAACTTTCTTTAAAAATTCTTTTAATTATTCCTTTATTAAGAGGGCCTAAAAACCTATATTTCTGGTATGATGTCAGCATGAAATTATTGATCGGAATGCCATAGCTCCCTCTCTGACTAAGGTAGATGCCAGCAAAAGTAGAGTATGGAATTTGGAGACATTCAAACATCTTACGTCAGATGACTTGTGAATACTTAAGAAAATGTAATCTTAGGATATGAAATATTTCTAAAACAGCAAAGAACTAAAGTAATTATTAGATATTCGTTAACTGCTGTGGTTGTTAGCATCCCATTCTATAGTGGAAGGAAACGACGGCTTAATTTAGCCCTGATACATCTTTATCACTCTTGAGGCTCTTTTACGCGCCGTAAATATACGGTACTCAACCACCGATTTACTTCCCTTCCGAAGGAAGCCTTGCAAAACCTTTCTGCTCCCGAGGTAAAATATCCTCCGTCCGCTGGGTTTGAGACGACGTTGGGAATTAGAGGCTAGTATGTTATGTCTGTACAATAGAGAACGGCAAAATGATGTTTCAAATTGTGTATTTTAATGAACTTAAGCTTATACTTAAAATGTTGTACATCAGTTATACAAAATTATATAAAACATATTCAGAATTAGTGGACTTTATAGGCTACTCGTAGAAAATTCAAGATACACGATAAATTTTATTATTCTTGAAAATATTTCAAGCAAATAATAAAAAATATATTTAGAGATGTTCTGCGATCATGAATAATAATGAAAGTGTTTTCATGTAATAAATATTTGGAATGGTAGGATTTCATGGAAATGTTGTATTGTATCTCTAAAAATATTGAACAAAAGGTTTCTAATTCATTCGAATTTTCATTTTCAGTTGTGCCATACACAGACGTAAAGAAGCGTGTTTTGTATTTACAAAAATAGTGGGAGAATTGTATTCCGCCCAAAAAATTCAACATAGAGTTTTCACCAGAAAAACACGCACACATTTTTAGAAATATGTCTGTGTGCAAAGAATATAACAGAAAAGCAATTGTGCAGTAGATACTATACATGGTATTAAGATTCAGCCTCCTTCAAAGATCTGACGCGAAGTTTTCAAGAAAATTATCCTATTTTAAACTATATGCAATCGATATCACTATATCGATATCAATTATATGCAATACTTTTCGATTTGCTTAAAAATTATTAATGATTTTGATTAAAATGGCATTCTTTTAATATACCTACCCCTTGAATTACACTTATATATCTGTAATTATTTGGGAATAGTCTCTGAAGTTCACTTTATTCTGGATGGCTTTTCTGTAATTTGTAAACTCTAAGAGATAGACAAAATCTTACTATAAAAGACACAGCACGTAATTTATATACAACAGTTTTTAGTGGGGTTAACAATTTCCGAGATATTACGTTTATTGGTTTCAATTTTCGACTGTAATATCGTCAAATTTCATACACATCACATAATGACTAGTCCTTAAAAGATTTAACTATCGCTTGAGGTCTACTAGAATTTCCTATTCCTAGTTTACCAAGAGGTAAATATGAAATAAAGCCATTTCTTCAACTGTCTATCTCAATAAACATGAAGTAGTTGACAGAATGAGTACTGTCTGCCCACCACAAGAAGGCAAGCGGACCATGAAGAGGGAAAGGACCTTGAACTGTTTCTCTGCTTGCGGTAGTGTATCTGTTTACTACGAAATGAGTGTATGAGAGTACGTGTGAGTCACCCATGCTGCCAGATCTAATGCTCGTTTCAGTAAATACACTGATGGATATTGTCGTAATGGCTTTATGTTTGTTATAAAAATCTCTCAGATAAAGCACTGAGTATTCTCAGAAGAGTGAGAGGAGTACTGGCGCGCTTCTTGGACATGTGCGAAGCATCAATAAACGGATCACTTCAGCCAATGAAATGCGCAGGAATCATGACAGATAGATGTTATGCCCACTTGGAGTAATCAGTGCGTTATCGGAGAGGTTCATATTAACAATGATAAAGCCAGGATAACCTTTGGAATACCAGGATAATATTATGCATGGGTGAGTTACGTGACAACATGTCATTTTCCATGAAGCTAGCATTCTTATCATATCAGGAAGGCAAGCATAAACATCGTGCATACAACGAATGTGATTACGTTATAAACTCCTCTGCCTTGCTTTCTTGTGGTGGGCAGTCTAATAATTGTAAGAATAGTTTGTACAAAAGAGAGTAGAGAGGGTAGCGTGAGTGTAACTAGCCTCTTGTATGCCTCATGACACATATACGCAATATTTGAAATGACTAGCCTGTGGAGAGTGTTCCACATTAGCAAATTCTCTTGGATGTGTTATGTATGGCAGGCAGATCACTGAATGCCATAAATCGTCTGGTTCCTTGCCCAGCAGCGCCGCCACACAGTGGTTCGTGTATGTATGCTACGCATCGTCTGACCACTGCGGGCGGGCCACTACGTCTGCAATACATCACGACTTTGTTTTGCATGGCAAGAATCGGCCAAAAAATCAGTTTTCCCCTCTCCTCTCTCCCTCCCTGGAGGATCATCCGTCATCCATCGCCCCCTCATCAATTTGCCATTTCTTGCCGGACCCGTGATCGCTCCCTTGCGGATATAAGCAATCAGGAAACACTGCGCGATGGAGGAGGGGAGAGAATTAAGGCTATACACCAGCTTTAAAAACATCACCCTTTTAAACTTTCCTTTACTTTATATTAATCGACATAACAACAGTTTCCGATAACACGCGCTTAAAAGTTTTCTTCGTAAGAGTTTGGTTTTTACTTTAGGAACATTTTATAGATCACCAGATGAATTAATGCAGATACCGTGTAGATTCTTTTAAGAGAAAGATGTAAATTATTTGACTTGATGTTTCATCGGATGTGGCAGAGGTTTTCCAAGTCTGTAGCAATATGCTGCATCATTTATCATGGAAGTGTTCGAAGAACAGGGTCAACTAAGCTGACGTTGCCAAACCCGTTTCCAGAGAGACAAATATCTTACAACGGAACACAAGCAAGCTTGTTCGTGTTGTTTATGACGAACGTATGCTCACAGTAATTATCTCTGGTGTTTTCCTTGACTATGCGAACCTATATAAGGATTTTAAAACAGATGTCTGGAAGATGTCAAAACTAATTCCCAATCACCGACTTGAATGACTTCGGTGTAATTGAAAAGCAATAAGTGAGAGTTAAAAAATATGCTGTAGTTATCTATAACGGAAGCAATTAATTGAAGTAACATTTTTGGTACTGTTTTTACTTTCTAATATTTTCATTGCCGTTCTTTCAGACGTTCAATGAATTTCAGTTATTTCTGTTTCCTGACCTCAATAGAAACTTCCCATGATGATACATATCAATATTAATTTTACAGAATTTACGTAAACTACTTGTAATACATTATTTATTTGAGATGGCCAGATCATCGAATGTGGTTATTTGAACGTTTTCATAAATAAAATAAGAATTTAAGTACTATATCACAAATAATTCAGCAGAAAATGCTAAATTCTAAAAACTAGCCTAAAACATATTCATTACGATTATCTCAGTTCGATTTACTCAGTATTACCAATGAAATCCAGGAATTGTACGTATATAGATATTCTCTTGTAGTTATGACAGAAAATTAGTTGATAATCTCAAATACATTTCAGTTGTAAAATTAAAATGTAGTGCTATTTCCTTTCGAAAGGGTGAATATTCACTATAGATGTAGATGTGAATGTAGAACTTAATCGATTACAATGTGAAATTAATTATTTTCCACCAAATTATGTGAATACAGTTGGGAACACATACTACACAAAAGAACGACCTTTTGATAAATGGTACATAACAAAAGAAAACAACATAGTAAGCCGCATATAATAAAATAGCCCATTCACTTACCAAATTTATTTTAAAATATGTTAATAATTTTATTTTATGTAACAACGGGACAAAGGATGAACAATGCAAAATGTGCTTTACAAATTTTGAGGACTCTATAAATGGTTCCATAAAATTGGTACAATATTTTATTGTTTCATTAGATATTTGTTCTTGAATAACCCTTTCTATTATATAATTTGTAAGCCAATTTACAAAATGTATTGCAAATGTTTCTAATAAGATTAATCAAATTGTATTTATTGAGAAAATGTGAAATTCTCAGTTCAAATATTTTCTTTCTCTCTGCTTAAGTGATAAGTCACCATTCCTTGTTTTTCTATTGGTCATGCAAAGATCATGAAATTTCAAAACAATCACTCTTTAATAATATGACTCTCATTACCTGTTCTTCTTAGTGTAATTAAGTTTTGTAAGTGTACATAAGAATAATTTGCAAAGGAGTGAGTAAATGTTACATAAAAGTCTAAGTTTATACCACGTACTTGGAGAAAGCAGGTGAAATATTATATTTGACCATAAGAATTGGATACTAAGATTTCACTGGAAATATAGATACGTTTTGAGTATCCTTGAATGCAAAAAAGATATTTTATGGAAAAATTGATGCGTCTGTTTATGTATGTGAACAGAATAACTCAAAAGCTAAAGGTTAGTTAAATATCGGAATTGAATTTTCAAGTGTATCTCCCACAACCCAGACTATCCTTCACAGGAAAATGTATCGAAAATTGTAATTTGTCAAAAAATGGCTCCACAATTTTGATCAAAATACCACATGTTTTAGATATGTTTAAGACATTTTCATGGCAAATGAAACGCACATCTTGAACTTTCTAGGAAAGTCCTCAAAAGTGACACTATGCAAATATATATCACATAGAGACCTGTATTCCCGTTTTACCTTGTACGTTTAAGAAAATTATCAACAAATTATTTATTTTTTCCAAGCCGTTATATTTCGGGAGATATGGAAGAATGTACTTCGACAGCCTTACATTCCCTTGATTCGAGAAGTTTCACTCTCCGAACGTTTTGCTATGACTGGCAGGTAAAAGGGGAGTGCAAATGTCCCATGAGTTCAGTTCAGTTGGTAGTTTTGAGTGGGCCAGTGAGCAACAGAGTTGTTGGGAATCAGCTAGCCGAAGCAAGTGTCCAGTCTGCGAACAGTGAACGTCGAACTGTTCGAGCAGCTTAAGTTGGTACTAAAACAGAGAACATAGAGAAACATTAGACTGACTTGTGTACTCGTGTATTTATAAAAAGCAAAATGTTTGTGAGTTAACATTTTTCTAACGATACTAGTGACAAATAAAGTGACTTTTAGTGGAAATTCGTGGTGTCAGTTTTGTCACAGTAGATATACATGTTTTGTGGCTACATATACAGCGAAATCTTGTTAACTCGGACCTCTTTAACCCATATGTCCGGATAACCAGATTCAGTTTTGAAAAAACAAAATTTGTTGTTTAGCGTAGTAAGTGGTATTTTGTTTTACACAATTGCTAGTCTCAGTAGGTAAATTACTGAATTCTCTTGCCAGCGGTCGAATTTAGTGCACTTACCCCACCTGCTTGAGCCAGATTGGAAGAGAAACTTTGTTAAAGTCATGGAAAAGCTTATGGCCTGGTATATCTCGCCAGAAAAAAAGATTGAAGAAGAACAAAAAATAAGTGTGGAAGAAGCTTTTAAGCCTGCCTCGGTAGCGTAGTCTGCCTCACGTTCAAGAGGTCCCGAGTTCGAATCTTGGTTATGGTGAGTTACCTGGATAAGGTTTTTCCGGGGTTTTCCCTTATCCATCAAGACGAATGTCGGGTAACTCTAAGCTCCATGGACCCCGGATGCATTGAGCATCATTTCACCCATTTCATTCATCGCCCGATATGACTAAATGTTGGAGGACGTAAATTACAAAAAAAAAAAAAAAAAAAAAAAAAAAAGAGCTTTTAAAGAATTTTTAAAAATGCCAATGATCAAGGTGGCATTATTGCCCCTTGCAGTGTTACTGGAAATGAAAATGAAGAGTATTCTGATTCAGATATTGTTGATGAGCAGCTGTGGTCATGACCCACGCACAAACAGTTTGTGTGTGTGTGTGTGTGTGTGTTTGTGTGTGTGTGTGTGTGTGTGTGTGTGTGTGTGTGTGTGTGTGTGTGTGTGTGTGTGTTTAATTTACGTCCTCCAACGTTAAGTCATATCGGACGATGAATGGAATGGATGAAATGATGCTCAAATGAGTCTAGGGTCCATAGGGCTTAGAGTTACCCTACATTCGTCTTTCAGGATAAGGGAAAATCTCGGAAAACACATACAGTATGTTTTATGTGAAAGTGTGTCGGCATTAATTTATAAACTGCATTAAACATTGTTCGCCGATGTGTACATGTTTTTTATCGCTTTTCCCTCATTCACTGGATAACCTGGACTTTCATTAACTCGGATCGGCCCTGGTCCCAGTTGATCCGGTTAAACAAGATTCTACTGTAAAGACAAACTGAACACTACTACGATAAACAAATCTGGTAAAGGAAGCTTCATATGTATAAATGTATGCTAGATTTAGTCTTTACCTAATTCTCATAACCAAATGAGTAAAATGGAGAACAAACTTATCTGTAGTTTGAAACAATGAAAAACTTCAACGAAAAGGTTATGTCTGATAACTGCTAAAGTTACCATAAAAGGGACTAATGATCTTTTAACTTAAAAAGGGTATTAGTTTATATACATAATAGGGGAGGTAATAACCAACAGTGTTAAAAGAATTTCGTTAGAATGTAAGAGATTACATTTTAAAACAGATATTACAATCAAAATCGAGCAGGATTTCAGTTTCCCTTAGGTAACAGCATCATTGTCACCATCTCTTTGGAAATCGTATGTCTCTCAAAATCTGCGTAGGGGTTGCCGAACTGAAAACATGGCGTGGAAAAGTAATTTCTCATTCCCTTCAAAATTACAAATAAATCAAAGTTTGTTGAGTTGAGTCAGCAAAATAAGACGTATTAGTAAAGTGATTAAACATACTTCCAGATGCATCAACCCTAATTCAGCAGGCCATTCGTCATAGAGAAGAGCATTCATCATGCTTGACTTAGCGTCAGTCCGGGAGAACGATTTAAAACTACACTCTTTAACTGTCGGGACGACGGCAGACGTGTCAACTCGCTCCATTGATTTCAAACAAATGATGCCGACCTTAAAATATTTGGGCGTCAGTCAATACTTGCGTGCTTCTTGTTTTGCCGGCAATATCCACATCATCGGGACAGTAAATTAGAAGAGGGTCCTGAAATCTGTCACCGTCGCTTTTGAAATGCGACCTTCATTACTTGACTGAGATGGGGAATGAACTGTCAGTGCACAAGAAGAAGAATTAGTGTCCGTACTTGCTCTCGGTGTTGTCACTGTTAATTTCCACGCTGTTGTATTTCACTGTTGTTCTATAACTTGTTGATTGTGTAGCAATACTGCTGAAGTACGGCGATACAAGTTTTAATTCAGTAAATGGATATCGGAAGGTTTCATAAACCTACATTTTTCTTCACTCTACGGCAGACGTTCCCAAAACGTACCCCGAGCTGGGCGCCACTGCTGTCCGGCTACTTTCACGCCAGTCACTCGCCTGATTGACTGACCTGTGTAAATAACAAGCAAAACTACTGTTAGCGACATTTCTTTAAGCACATCCATAGCTGTAATTTGGTAATCCTAATCACTAAACACCTACATTAGTTTTAATGAGCAAACTAAGAGTTCTCAGGTGTGCACTCATGTAACATTTCCTGCTCACTCTTGTAAAACTATTCTTATGTCTTTTAGCCTTTTATATAATTCATGTTAATTGAGATAATAGGAATTGTCTTTTCCATATCTTCCTATAGGTAGAAGTGGTATATGAAAATACAGTAGGCTTTAAGCGAGGGTGCAATTTAAGTTAATTGATGGAAATTATTCATTTCTTTTCACTAGCTGTATATAGGCTAAGATTTTAGATAGTTAAAGTTAACTTGAAAAATTCCATGCCATGGCCGGGATTTGAATCAAGGATCTCCTGGTTTCCGTCCAGTCGCTCTTACCCATTGAGCTACCATGGCCAACGTGCCACCCTGACATGAACTTCCCGAGATGACTCATATATTTCCCCGGTAAACCACTAGGGGTTCTCGCATTCAAGATAGGTCGTTTGTAGCGACTTACTATCGTAAGTACTTCAATCCCAGGCTTCATCATTTAATTCTTATTATTTAAGTTAATTGATGTATGAGAGGGTGCAATTTTTTAAACGCAAGTCGCTATGTGACAGCTTTACAATTACATTCTCTTTGGCCAGGACACAACAATAAAAGATAACTACTTCCTATATGATAAATAATATAAGTTTTGAATATTCAAATCAATAACAAGGAGTTTGTCAAAAATTGTTTTCTACAAAAATTGTTTGCTTTAACGAGATCTTCATTTCTTCTATACTGTATTTTATTTATTTGTATCTATATTATAAATGTTTGGGGTTTTAATATAAAAATTTCAAAGTTAAATCTAATGACAAATTACTCTTAAGTCTATTGTTCTCATTTTCCTTTTCCTCTTTTGAGATCTTTAACTTTTACGTTGCTTATTGGACCACATTTTAAAATTCATCTGTTTAAATTTAGAAGAGCTTCAGAAGTTCTGGATATGAAATTTGCTGTTCACTGGTTGAAAAAAATATGAAACGCTTCAGCTGAACTTAGTTATATTCCAAAATGATCAGTGGTAAAATTCAATGTATGTGAACAAAAATTGTTTCCTTTCTAAAATAATTAAAATTAAGAATGTGCCTGTATAATAACAATATTTACTTTCTGTGCTACGAACTTAAGGTAAGTAGAAGTATGTATTTGTGTGTGAATGTGTGAGAGAGAGGGATGGAGGGAGGGAGGGAGGGATGGAGGGAGGGAGAGAAAGCGATTCAAACCATTTTTGTTGAATGTATTATAACAAGGACGTGTCACGAATAGCTCAAAAAATTTACTGCAAGTGATAATAATTTGTGCTAATTCTTGCATTCCATGTATCCCACGTTTTTTGTTTTAAAGTATTACAAGTATTTTCTTAGCTATTAAAAACTGACAATCACAAATTCTCTGGATAGTCTGAATGGATTGGGAGTTTGCTTGGGTTTATAGATCAGTATGACAACAAGGAAAATAATTTTATATCCTTTTAAAACTGACCCACCAAAACGTTTATTTGTTTAATTTATATAATTAAATGTAAAAGAACCTTGTCTGTGTCCGTTTTTTATTCCGTTCTGAGATACATTTCAAAGAATTTAAGAGCCTATCCACAAAAAATTCAGCATATACAATTCATCTGTCATTAAGATAGTTTAAGTGTATGGCACTTTAATAAAAATTGTTGAAGCTATTTTTGAGAAAATAAATAATTTTGAAAGTTTCCTATGCAAGGGGTAGTTTGGGATGGAGTACTTAGCTATATTTAAAGTGACAAATCTTCCGTTTTAATGAAGATATTTTAATCTTTTTATATATAAAGGATAGTTTGGTAGGGGAATTTCTCTGAAAGCTAGTTCTGAAGTAGTTCATCCAGTTCTGAACTATCCTTAAAACTTTCAGTTAATCACAAAGCTACTTTAAAATGGATCAAACATGCAGAGAAGAGAGTCGGTTTTGACGCTTTAAAATCGTCTGAATGGTTTCGGAGTTTTCCTTACACACAGACACACACACACACACACACACACACACACACACACACACACACACACACACACACACACACACACACACACACACACACACACACACACACACACACACACACACACATTTTCACTCTATGTAATATAAACATATATTTGTTGAACTGATTACAAAATAAACGACTTGGGAAATCAAAGTCGTGTGACTTATATTTTAAATTGATTGTGGACACTTGTGTTTGATTTAGTGTCTTGCGTCACAGAAGCAGCAGGAAGGGAAAACTCTTATTTGTTGGTGAACTGCATCTTCAAGTTTATAACAGACGACGATCTTTGGCCGCAGATGTAAAGGAAAATTGGAGGCAGGCGTCTCTCTCCTGGGATGTCGATGTTGTATCTTTTGCGAACCACATCTCTAGTGTAATTGATTGTGTACTTTCGTGTTGTTTTCAGGTTCCCTGCGGCTTTCCGACACAAGGGAATAGCCACGAAATTGGACCAGCTGGGGGAGAGAACTTTCTTGGACCACGCTGATAGGAAAACTTAAGTCGACACATACGATCCCTGAAAGTCTTTCGCTCTATACTCGATCTTGCAACAGAAACAAACCATCGTTTTAAAAATTTAGATTATGTCTTATAATAAATGTTGGTTTTTAAGTAAAACTTTATTTTTGATGCGTTGTTACATGAATTTATTCTGATCGTCAAAGTGAAAGAAAAGACAATGAGAGTTTTAGTCCAGAGCCACCTATCAGCGAGGTTTATGCTCCTGAAATGGTAGGAATTTCTGATTTTTGATGGCAAGAATTTCCTGAAACGTATTTCAACTGGTTCAACGTTTTCAAAATTTCTTCCACGTAGAATATGGGTTGTGTACTCAAACAGATGGTAATCTGATGGCTCAAGATCAGGGCTATATGTTAGATATGGTAGCACTTTGTTCCCTTCTAGTTGCAGAATTACGGCTATAATTGTCGATTAACAATATCACGCGGCGTACGTATAGTGGCCGCGCTGAAACCATCCCCAGGCGGTCGCCTTTGTACGGCAAAACAGTTCTCACCCCTAACCTCAATGTCATAAATTTCTTAGGTTACACTTACCGGGGCGGAGGGGTGAAGAATGTTAGGCTCGTGTTCATAGCTAAAATCATCCAGGGTTGCCGTTGTTCTAAGACGCACTTAGAAGGGAAAAAAATTCAAGCTGATTTCACTGTACGAACGTCATTTGGTTTACTTATTGACATTTTCAAATAAAATTTAAATCATTAATATATCCTAATTTTACAACGCTTTATAACATAACTCAAAAGAGATATATTGCCTATGTTGTTATGGTACTGGTACTTGCATTACCTACAAGAACTAAATGCGTGTTATTAACATAATATCCAGGAAAGCTTAGTAAAACATTCCGATACCTTGTTGTAGGACCATCATTACAATTTTAAAAGGGTTAAATTGCATGAGTGTACATGAATTTCTGAGGGATATGTACTTGCAAATTAAAGAAGCATTTTTGATTCTGGTAGTTAATAATAATTTGTAAGCAAAGAGTGCATGTTAGGGCTTTGTTTATTGCAATTGTAAGCCGATTTACCCTCAGATATTTTCCTATATTCTATGGCAGCTACAGACGGGGAATCAAATTTCAGTTGATTTAACAAAGCAGTAAATATCCCAAACGCAAAAAAGAAACCGAATAAGGAATTAAAGGAAAACTAGTAAGGAAAATCTATTAGGATGTCTTCTAATTTTACAAGCTTGAATAAAGTTAAGCAGTAATTTTTTTTTTTTTTGGGGGGGGGGCTTCTGTTAAACACAATTTAAATAATCACCTACATTCCGCATAATAATTATGTCATAAACATTTTAAAACTCGAGAAAGGTTCGAAATACTGTTAGGTATATGTTACAAGTATAAATGTTAGCTTATCCAGGGAACTTACAAACGTGCGCTAGAAAGGTACACATTGTCAGACGACCGTCAGTTAATATTTAAAAGTAAAATATAAATGTATTTTCCAACGGATATTTATTTACTAATAAAAGAATACTCTTTAGCTTGTTTGTTTTTCGGTAAACTTTTGTTTGGTACAAATAAATGCATAAGTTCTCCTGAGAATAATTATGTTCGTTTGAACATAGTGAAAAAAATAAATACACATTCTGTTTCTGTGGCAAACAGAGAATGTGGTGAAATCAAATTTGATGGGATATAAATAAAAGCAATGCTTTCGTCAAAACTCAACAAGTAAGAAAAGAAGCACCATTTTCAGCAGAATGATACAAATGAATGGTCCTTTTAAGAACGTAGTTTTGCTAGTAATTTTGATCAGAAAATCTTTCCACATGACAATGTTTTTAGTATGTAAAACGAACATAAGAAGTCATGTATTGTGATTTAGATGTAATGTCAGATTATTAGCTAGCAATGCAATTTCTCTTTATTTAAAACACAAATGTCTGAATTACGCAAAATAAAGCAAGCATAAAGAAAAAATTTAGCGCTTTCTGCAAAATTCATTCAACAAATTCTGAAAAAAAAAAAATTAAAAATTGTACATTTGTGGTTAAAAATGCTTTGATCCTACCTTTATTCATCATTGTCACTGTCTCCTACATGAATCACGAATCTCTCCTGGTTGCTGTCTGCATCGTGACTTATATATTTTCCCTCGATTTTGGAGGTGCGCTGGACGCATGATGACCAAAGGTTGTAGTCAATTCTTTTTGTACCTTCACGCAAAAGCTCACACACGCTTGCACTTAGGGTAGGTGTCATATTGTGTTTCCTGACGAATCTTTTCAATTTAGCCCATATGAGTTCTATAGGGTTAAATATGCAGTGATAGGGTGGAAGACGCAAAACTTCATGGCCGCGAGAAACTGCAAGTTCATCAACCACATACTTTTTAATTATATTTGCAGACTTAATTGTATGTATAAGGACGCTTTAATGGGAACAGGATTTGGTACTGGTATGTTATGTTCTTTCATGAATGAAATAATATCTTGTAATCTCGTTTTCATGGATGGGATTTTAAACAACTGCCGCGAATGGTAGCTTGCATTGTCCATTATTATCACACATTTTTTGTTGTTTTGGCAAGTTCTCAAGCAGATTATTGGAAAACCACTTTTCAAATACCTCGGCTGTCATTTCATCATGACTATCAGCTTTGCAGTCCCCTATGTTTTTAGCTGATAAAAATAAACAGTTCGGCACCCACCCTTCATTACCCCCCGCATTAAGCACCATAATACGCTTCCCTCGTGACGGCGGAGATTTTAGCACACAGTTGCAGGTACCGTCGTCCCATCCCATCTTAGCAACGTCATGAGTGTCGAACCAAGTCTCATCTAGATACACGATCCTGAAACCTTGCGAACGCAGCTCTCGTAGTCTGTGCAAGAATTTATATCGCCAAGCTACTATTCTTGCTGATTCCATCACTGCATTTTTCTTTTTCAAACGGTGAAATCGAAAACCCAGCTTCTTTAGCAGCTCCCGAAGTGTAGTTTCCTCGTAAGGAAAATCTGCTACACTTTTCAGATGCTGCAAAAGTTCTCGGACCGTTGGCGACTGCCCTTTACCATAAAATCGATACACCGCGCGCCTTATAAAGTCACAGCCAAAATTATCTACTTTATTAAATTTGGCCCTTTTGTTACCTGGCTTTTTAGGAGTCACTGGGCCTCTCTGCGTAACATTCCGCACAGTTTTCCTGTCCAACTTCAGTATTCTTGCAGTTTCAGAAATCGAACCCTTGCCTAAATTATTGTTTTTCACATACTCATGAATATTGCACACGAAAATCTGGCATTGCTTGTTCAAGGTTTTTGTACGTCTTTTTTCCTTCTTCGGAGTTCTGGAACCACTGGTACTTGGCAAGGGGTAATTTTCCGGTGCAGCTGGAGGGAGAGAAACCTCGTTCGATTCCCACGGTCTCCACATCGTAATTAAACTACGCAAATACTAAACGCTAATAACTATTAAACACTAATAAATTTATAAAACTACACTAAGTAAAACACTATGTAACTTCTATAAATATAAGCTTAATTAACACACATAAGAACACACACCTGTTCACAGTCTAAGCTAATAGCAGACACTGAACATCTAAGGTCACGAGAAAAATGTTGCAACAGCGCTTTTCTTTGGTGACAGATCACCCCACATGTTTTAGGATGAAGGACCCCTATAATTGCCTACTTATGGAATGTGCGGTCAGAGGTGAACGCTTTTGAAGCCGCCTGGGATTCAAAGAACGAGGCCACTATACCTTGTGGGACTCAAAGACGGGACTCCTCCTTAGATCTACGCTCTAGCCTTTCTGCTCTTCCTTTGCCTCTAATTGCTGTGATCAGTGTTCTCCGGCATGGATACTTAAGTAGGATTCTCTGGATGTAGGGTCGAGACAACACAACTCAGGAGAGCATACGATATTGTAAAAATGTACTTTATACTCGTTCTATTTGACCAAATAAACCCGACACGTTCAGAGATTGTAATTGATTAGTTTTTGTTCCTTTGCATTCACTCTTACTTCCTATGGTCTACAGGTTTACTTCACTTGTATCCTGTATACATATAATCTTTGACAATTAGTGGTCAAGGACACTGTCATTGCAAAATTAGTGAACAAGCCTACTTTTTAAAAATACTTTGAAAAGTATTTTGCCAGATTGGTGTAGCTGAACAGTAGTTCATTACAATCTCTGAACCTGTCGGGTTTACTTAGACGATCAAAGATAACGAGAATAAGGTACATTTTTACAATATCGTATGCTCTCGTGAGTGGTGTTGTCTCGACCCTACATCCTGAGGATCCAGATAAGTAATCATGCGGAAGAACGCAGATCACAGCAATTAGAGGCAAAGGAAGAGCAGAAAGGCAGACCAGCTAGAGCGTAGGTCTAAGGAGGCGTCCCGACTTCGAGTCCCACGTGATATTGTTAATCGGCAATTATAGCCGTAATTCAGCAACTGGAAGGGAACAAAGTGCTACCATGTCCAAGATATAGCTCTGATCTTGAGCCATCAGCCCATATTCTACGTGGAACGAGTAATGGAGCGTAGCGATACATGTAACGTCGGGTTTCTAAGTCAGAGTTCTTATCCAGTGACTGAGAATTCATATAAAGTGAAGTACGTATGAAGAAGTGCGCTGGAATCTCCTGTACGCTCGTAATTATACTATTAATGAAAATTTTCTCGCGCTTCAGACTAATTCTTTGGCTGGGTGGACCGTCCCGGTAAATGTTGAAATTCCCAACAAATTTCTGAGAGGTCGAAAGGATACTCACATCACGAGTTGAAAAGAACTTAACAGTTTGCCTATTTTAATGAGCCTTGCCTGTAATGGCACCTTCAAAATAGCTGGAAATTACAATAACTTTTCCAACAAACGTCCGCCCCATCTAGAAGCTGCTTGCCAGGGTGCAGGCAAAGTCTTTATAAAGATTGAAATGTGACATGGTCCACAATACCATGACACTGAACAGAACATTATAAGATGTCAAAAATATGACAACATCTCTGAAATATTACCAAATAATACCCAATTGTTGAAACATTTCATATACCTAATATCGATATAGTGAATTTATATGAACATTTAAGTAGGAAACTTAAGCAGATCATTGTTACGGTAAAAGTTTGTATTTCAGTTGTCAGTTGTTATTTGAGCTGTGTGAGGTCTCTTATTGTCTTGCAGCAAGAGAACTGTCTCTAATAACCTTTGTTAGGTACATCTGCCTCAAAAATTGATGAACTCCTTTCAGTTAATGAGAATAAACATCCGCATTGACTACACATCCAATTGAAACAAATGCCTAGATAGTCACACCAAAATTCTAGTTCTTCTAATAACCTGAGAGTGTTTGCCTGTGGATTTTGTTTCAAAACTTTGCGTATGTTCTCAATATTCAATAACCTGTGTCTTCCACAAAGTTGCAAGCCTTTAATACTTTCTTCTCCATTATTTTAAAGCTGGAACCATCGTTTACTGCTCGGGTACTAGAGACACCCTCACCTTAACTTCAGCAGTACTATAATGTGGTTTGAGTAGTGCCCTAAACTAAAACTCTGTTCCCTACATTTTAAAAATCCTTGGCTGCCACATATTAACAATAACCATAACACCCTATAAATGAGAAGTACCTACTGTAAAAATTTAAGAAAATATATATACAATAGGTACAAATTAAAAAGTAGATTATTTATGACAAAACCTAATTTGACTTTATTTACTAGATACTTGCAGAAAATAGTAGAAGTACTGCATTCCACCTAAAAATTACACACCGAGATTTAACAGGAAATACACGTTTTAAAACTGTCTGAATGAAAAAAAAAAAAACACTTGGAAGCATATAGCTGTGTCACTCTGTAGATTCCTTAGCTCAGAAACGAAAACATCTCGGAATTGGTTGACCCCACATAACAAAAAGTTTTCGCTATAAATTTTCTACTTCAACAAGATCTACATTCTCTGTGTAGTAAGATTTTTGTCTATTTCTTACTGGTTTACTAGTTGTAAAAATACAATTCGTTAGAATAAAAAGGATTTCCAAGAACATTACCAATAATTCAAGAAATATATTTTATTTTTCATGAAATTATACTAAATATGTAACAATTTTATGAAAATCATCAGTAAAGTTTGAGAAAAACAAACGTTTTGAAACGTTTTCTAGTACAGGGTTAGTTTGAGTTGAGGAGATTATCGTGACAATCTTAGGTTCACATTCTTGCAAGATATTGAATGTAAATAACAATGTTGGTATTTTACCGATTTATTCATTTTTGTGTTATAATTTTAACACTCTAACACACCACACACACACACACACACACACACACACACACACACACACACACACACACACACACATTCAAACAGCCACTCAAGTACTTTTTTTTTCATAAATACCTTTATTGGGTTCAGCGGGCCCCAAATATATATTTGTAGTGAAATTTCAACATAGAATATTGAATATTCCCTACTTAATCCTTAGGTTACACCTGTAAGCTATCAGAACTCCAGGCGTTTTTTTGAATGATTACGGCCACCCTTTCGAATATTAACTACACCGAGGTCTCTACAAAACGTATGCCCTTGTGCTAGTAATGCTGCAATACTAACGTTTAGATAGACCAATGAACGATTGACTCACCAATCCTCTAGTGTCCACAGGATCTACTCTTTCCTTTGAGCAAGCATTGACGCCATCTGTCCGGCACCATCATACACCACGAAACCTAGCAATACAAAATAGACGCAATTAAACGGAAATTATGGAATGAAAATTGTGGTAGATGAGACACCCAGCAAGCATTTGCCTATAAATCATAAAAATCCGAGCAGAGACTAGGAGGTAAATGTTAATGGAACCTGGAACGTTCTTAATGCGAATTTCATTTAAAAATAGTGTATTTACTTGTTCACAACGTTGTCTAAACCTAGTTTTACACAAGAACTAGTGTGAAAGAACTAGCAATTTCCATTAATAAACCTAATAGTGTTTAAACCATGTAACCCGGGACTTGAAGTACTTAGCGAGTCGCCAAAAGTATATCGTCGCTAAAAGTATACCGCCTCGGTAGCGTAGATGGTAACGTGTCTGCCTTACGTTCAAGAAGTACCGAGTTCGAATCTCGGTCAGCCTGAGTTACCTCGATAAGGTTTTCTCCGGGATTTTCCCTTATCCTGAAAGACGAATGTCGGGTAACTCTAAGCTCTATGTGCCCTGGATTCATTTGAGCATCATTTCACCCATTTCATTCATTGTCCGATATGACGATGTTGGAGGACGTAAATTACAACAACATGGTATCTTCTAGTGGTTTAAAAAATGAGAGAAAAAAGTGAGTGGTTAAGAGCAACTGGACGGACACTAGAATATGATGCGTGGTTCAAATCCCGGCTATAACATTGCATTTCTCAGTCTGACTCTAACCTTTCGAATTATATATGCAAACGGCGTCTCCTTTATAATTATTCACTACAATTATTTAGTAATCTCAGCTATCACATTTCATTGCATTATTTGTTTTAGCTTGAAAAGTTCCGCTGTGACTTAGAATCGAAGGTCATTTATGTTAACCATGTTTAACATAACGAGCAAGATAACACCGCCGTGACGTTTGCGACTCGCATTTGTCCACTTAGAGGCAAATATCTCCAATCACTTCCGAAGGAATCGACTCGTCAGATGCAAAGGTTCCAAAGACCTTCTACAGGTGGAACTGCTCAGTCCCACTAGTGATAACTGGTCCTTAATTTGGTACTGATTTCACCCAAATTTGAAATCTTTATATAATTTTTATTCGAATTCTTATCATAAAATTTCAACTCAATTTTTGCTGAATTGTTGCCGGGTTGTTTCATGCAGACAGACGGCCAGTAAGTGTAGTCTCCTTGACGCATTTCAACTTTGCAGAACATTTATAGACCTCCAAATGGCAATAAAAGACTGTCTGCAAGACATTTATGACGTAGCTGGTGATACAAACATAAGATTATGTCTTAAAAAGATTGTTATCATTATAGCCAATTTATCTTTCTCGTTTCCTCTTTTTCAGCAAGTTTATGTACACATTATGTGCATTCTCACGCAGTTTTTGTCACATATTGGCTTGTCTCCCTCTGTAATGGTGTCCTTACTTTACACCATATTGCCATTGTGTTATTGACTAGCACAGATCGAGACAAATCTCAAGGGAGGAATTTCTTCTTGAAACTGCTAACAATATGACAGCAATCCATATGGGGGTTATATTCCCTTGAAAATGATGACATTTATCGTTTTATTTGTATTGCAACCATGCGCTTTTATGTTAATAATTCACAGAGACTTGAAGTAGTGCATACCTTCTTTGAAAAAAGTATTTCTCAGCAGCGAAGTCAAACAGAAATAGCTGTATATTGTTTTATAATGTACATAGTAAGTTGAGAAAATATTCTATACCACCCAAAAATTGTTTATCAAGACTTCACCACAAAAATATGTTTTGAGAGCCGTGAATTCAAAAACTGAGTTTTGATTTCTCTACTACATGTAATAAATAAAGTATTATTAGTGATAATAAAGTTGAAATGCGCACACACCGTGTAACAAAGAAAGTATTATAAAGAATAAACCTAAAAATTGATACTAACTTTTTATAGGACATTTAATATGTTGATTCTCCCTAAGATACTTGAGAGACTTGAGAGTCCCCAACTTGAGAACCCCAGTCTGCAGATTTCTTGGCAAGTAAAGGAACTCTTGAGGGGGGAAATTCCGGCACACCGACGGCACTGATGTAATTCTGTTGCTTAGCAGTTTCATTAATAAACAAAACACTTGTTTCTGTCAGTTTATGTGCGACTTAGTAACATTCAATACTCAAAATAGCTCTAGCGATGTTTATCAAAATACCAAATCTGTTATTTACCACTTAGGACGCGGAAAGAAACATCGTGTTAATGAACTAAGGTTAATTTAATACTATAATCACCGATTTCTCAGTCATAAATAAATATTTCTTCTTGTTGGCCTTTTACACATATATTATTGTGCTAACACGGATGTTATATAAAGCATAGATATGGTGGTTGTAAAAAGGCTGAAAAATGTAAGTGAAATGCACAGGAAGTATTAAAACATAACCTTAGGGTTAGCAGGTTTAGAAAATGAAATAACGCAATCAAAAGTAGAGAGAGCGGGAGTAAAAGGTAAAATGGTAGAAAGAGGGGTCAAATGTGGTTCGGAATAAATCTACTAGAAAAAATGAATTCTAAAACAATGCACGATTATATAGGATAAAATAAGAGAGAAACAAGAAAGTCAGATGCATAAGATACAGCTAACATCGAAAAAATAGGAACGCGCGAATATAGACAGGAAGAAGGATAAAAGTAATGGTTTTTGGATAGAAATTAGAACTAGATTCGAAGATATTGAAAAACAAGAAACTGTAATCACTTCTAATTTAAATGGATGAATAATATTTAAAAGTATAATTGGAGAGAGAAAAATACATCGAAGTATTAAAATGAAGCTAAGATGCCCGCCTCTGTTGCGTACGTGGTAGCGTGTGTGTCTTACGTTCAAGAGATGCCGATTTTGAATCTCGGTCAGAGTGAGTTATCTAGATAAGTTTTTTGGGGGGATTTTCCCTTACACTCAAACGCATAACTCTAAGTTCTGTGGGACCTGAGCTCATTATCCATCCGATATTACTTAAAAATCGGAAGGTGGACGACGTAAAGTAAAGGAAAAGCTAGAATTAAAAGGGTATGCATGATGGCGTATACATGGGCAAGGGCAGGTGTTATAAATTTAAGTGGTTTAGGAGGAAGGAAAGGTAGGTAGAGATGCATGCACTAAATGTGATAAATTGTGTTAAAATTAGTATTAAATTACTGAAAAAGTAAGAGAGAAGTTAATACTAGTCAGATTATTACATTAGTATAATTTGAATAAACAGAAGTAGGAAAATATTTCGGAAAAATAATGTTTAAATGTTTAAAAGGAATGTGAACAATAGGATAAAATGTGGAAAAGTAGTAAAGATCCGTAAAACAAATAAGCAACTTCAAGAGGGAGTTATAACATTTTATAGCCATGATATACAAAGTTTTATAGGTACACAAGTGCCAATGAAAGTAGCCAACTATATACAGTATAAGATTTGTATATTTTACACCTACAAGGTTATGGATAAACAAAAGCAAATGTCGCGTTCTAGTAAACACATAGCAACACTTGTCCCTTATATATCTACAAGGTAATTAAAAGTAAATATGTATCGCAACATTACTCTCGCCTACCTTTTGCATGAAATATTCCACTTTGAAAACTTCTCTACATTGGAGGAGGAGAAAAATTAAAAAAAAAAAAAAAATGATATGTGCACTCATAAGACTTTCTCTATATGTTATTGTATAAACTAGTCTTAAAAATCACTTCTATGTACTTCTGTTTACCCTCCATCGGTCGCGGTGCATCCAGAAAGTGCCAGCCATCTATTTTTCTCCCACCGCTTTTGGTTTTTTGGTTTTTGACTTTGCAACGCCATTGCTCTCATTACCTTCTTGAGTGACAATGCATTGTTAGCACTCGTGGGACCTCTGACGTTACTAGAGGAATCTCGGGCCGAACTGCCGAGCCCCTCCCGTCGGGGAGTTGTTCGGATTGGGTTGGTCTCGAGGGGCAGTGTGTTCCCGATACCCACGGTGAATTGGATACCTGCGGCCAGGCTACGGCCACCCGGAGGCCTCATAGGTCCCGGGTAGTCTTCCCTGCGGGTTGACGCGCGTAATTGGGTATCCACTCCATCCCGTCTTGACGTTGTTGTCAACGTGGAGGCTTTTTAAGGCATCAGATATTACCCCATGGAAAGACCCCCGGAGTTATCCATCGCTCCCGGTTTGAAGGACAGCAGGGTCCTTGGACTTTAGGGTCTTTGGACTTTTGGGTAGATCCTCTGCACTTAACTGGTCTTTTGATAAGCCGTTATGATTGGGGTTACACGAATTGCGAATTTGAGCATTTGCATCCAATGGAGATTATGCGACCGAACCCGTCCATTCTTCCTACAATGTCTGGAAGACACTAGATAGATGGTCTAATGAACTGAAATGACTTAGAATTAGCTGTGCGTTTGCTACAGAGCTATGATGTCGATGTAGAGCAACTAGATGAACAATGTGAAGAAGACTTGATACAGATACAGATGATTCTCTATCTGAGAGAGGAGAAGAAAATTCTGACACAGGAGGTGTCCTAGTTAGAATGGGATGGAAATATAAAGTGCGGAAAGCATCATGAACACAGAGTTAACATGCAGAACAAATTCACGTAGCCTATAGGAAGTGCCAAAAGTATTTTTATTTGGAACGCGGTAGAATTATATTGGTGAATGCTTTGAGAATTTGTAGTTGGAAAAATAGGATAGTGTAAAATCTGAAAACAGAGGGGAAAGGGGAAAAAGTAACTAGCATGTGTTGTAATAAATACAAATTGTTTAAATGCTTTACTTTGATGTAGTAAGTTGTTTTATTCTTTCATACCTACTATCTTTACATCTGCTGCCTTTTATTATAATACTACACTGTCGCTTGTGTTAACCTACCATTGGTATTATTAAATTAAGAACGAAAATAAATAATAAATGAATGAACTTTTTTTAAAGAAAATGAAATACATTCACAAAAATAAGCAAAAGTAGTTAAAATGTAATTGGCGCCTACTAGATACCAGGCGACCGACCGTGTCGAAATTAAGGTGCGACCGACGTAGGGTCAATCGAGAAAAACACTGGCAGAAATGGTTTTATTATATATTTCCTTGTAAATATAATGAAAAGGTAAACGATCGAGGTAAAGGTAGAGCGTTTATGCGCAGACTGCAGCAAGAATGATGACTGCTTCAGAGGCTATTCTCAGAAAATCAAGTTATACATTTCATTTGGTAAGGAAAGACATATTTGCCACTAGGTGGACAAATGCGAGTCGTAAACGTCATGGCGGTAAAACATGGTTAACATAAAGGACCTTCGATTCACATTCCTAGAAGGTTCTGAACGCAAATCAATGCCATCTAGTCCATTTAGAAATATCAATTTTATAATTTGTACAAAAAGATTTCCTTTATCCCAAAAACGATGACTTCAATGGAAATACATGTTATGAGGTACACTGAACACACAAATTAGGTAAGTTAAACTTAAAATACCAATTTGGTATTGTAATCGACTTTTGATTTTTTGAGTTATGCTGTTCACAGACTTACAGCTATTTTTCTAAAACTGGTGTTCAGTGGACCTCATAAAATGTATTTCCACTGAAGTCATCGTTTTGAGGATAAACGAGATGTTTTTGTACAAATTTTAAAGCGAATCTTTCTAAATGGACTAGATGGCATTGACCTATGTTCAGTGATTTGACTAGTAGCCACAAAGCATTAAAATTTTTGAGCATGTCAAAGAAGTGTTATGTTTAATAGTACATATACTTGAATATGATGAACTTCAGAGGCTATATACAAGCAATATGAAAAACTAGGCAGGAATAATTATATATTATACAAAATCAAACAACTCTTTTTTGTCAACTTTCACTTGGCTTTCGCCAGTAGGGTAGGCGCGGGCGACTCGGTTTGGGTTTTAAAAATCTGTTCCCTAGTGGACGGCAGGTATTGTGTTAGAACGACCTTTGTGAGCGAAGAAGCTAACTACCAGAGACAGTTAAGTGTGTAATACGATCAAGTCTCCTCATTCTAAGTGTTTTGTTACTTTTTTTCAGTTCAAGATAGATTTATTAGAAATGAGCATTGAAATTGCTCCAGAAACTACAATACGAAAACAGAGGCTTTTTGACTTCCATAATCCACCTTGCTTTTACGTAATCAGTACTGCAAACGGGCAAGAATAAATACCGCTACAAAAACGGGTGAAGCTGATTAAGTTTAGGTGGGAGACTGACAGATTTTAATATGAATGAAATGATGCTGAAATGAAGCCAGAAAAATCAGAAAATGGTACTTCGAAAGCTGTATGGGCACTGTGGGAAAGAAGCAATTCTTCTTGATGCAGCCCCTGTCACCTAGGAACACTGAGACGACATATAACCTGATATCAGAAAGACACTAACGTAAACAAACAAATATAAATAAATGACGTATACCAGAATAGACATATGTCATAATGCTAGCATATACTCCGGAGACCGCCACAGTGACAAGGCCACTCTGCGGAGGTCAGTAAACTCCCTTTGCAATCCCTGTAAACAAATAACCCTACTCTATTGTCTGTTTTGTCCTCAACACAAATTTGGTGCCACCCAGTCGGAAACCAACCCATTGTTAAAATTCCATGCGTGCTTCTGACAACAGGCTTCAAGGTTTTGATCGTCGCTCAGAACGCATGCTTTCGCATAAATTTTTGCATGCGGACCGTTAGAGAAAGCGTCTCTGATATCAGGTCCGAAACTGGAAATTCTGAACACTGATCTCAAGTGGGGATAGTTACCAACCAATAGAAAATTGATATTTGTTCACGTGATTTTGCAAACTCCAAAAATACCTAGAGTGGGGGTAATTCAAAGTGATGGCGGAAAGTAGATTTTGCTAGTAAGCGCACTTCGGTCCTGAGTTCTGCGTGAGACGTACGCGCATTTGGCGCCGCCTAGCAAGTATACTTCCGCGCCATGCACAGAGACAAAGTGCAATGTCTAACAATCTCTCCAGTGAGAGCTAGCACAAAGAGTAATATATAGGGAAGACGATAAATATATCCAATTCGACTACGCAGTGCTACTGCCTCCCTGCTTCACATCACACTATTGACTTTGACGCTAAATACAGTAACCACACCGACGACGACTTTACCGTGGCGAGCAAAGGAGCCTAAAGATAACAATAAACTTCTGTCTACCAGATTCGAGGTGTCATCATTCAACCCACAACCAGTCAGGACGCACCCACTCCTGAAGTACACATGAGAGTTCTCATGCGGGAGCTACAAGTCACCTCGAACCGGTTACAATCTCCCTTTCCTTAACCTCTGCACACCACCAATCCTCAATTATGAGGCGTTGAGCACCAGGGAGAGCTCGACGTGGTTCGCTACGGGCCGGATCGCCTCATTCTTCTTCTTCTTCTTCTTCTTCTTCTTCTTCTTCTTCTTCTTCTTCTTCTTCTTCTTCTTCTTCTTCTTCTTCTTCTTCTTCTTCTTCTTCTTCTTCTTCTTCTTCTTCTTCTTCTTCTTCTTCTTCTTCTTCTTCTTCTTCTTCTTCTTCTTCTTCTTCTTCTTCTTCTTCTTCTTCTTCTTCTTCTTCTTCTTCTTCTTCTTCTTCTTCTTCTTCTTCTTCTTCTTCTTCTTCTTCTTCTTCTTCTTCTTCTTCTTCTTCTTCTTCTTCTTCTTCTTCTTCTTCTTCTTCTTCTTCTTCTTCTTTACGTTATCCCTAGAAGTACAGCATATTGCAGTGTTAGGGATCTTGTTCCTCTCTCCCTTAATGTTGAGAAGAAGCAATTCATATGTGGAAAATCTGTATGAGATGCATAAAGATTTGAATGTACAACTGTAGAAAGGTGTTATTTTCTTCTCATGATTATATTATGATCCGGAATTGACGCTCCACCGTTTTTCTTTCCATTCCGATTCGTTCGCTATGCCAGTTCTATTCATCCTCCAGTAGCGGACGATTTGGATTAATTTCCGCTCGGAATAAAACTGAAAATGGAAGTATACAGAAAATTCTTCATAAAAACTTATCATTTTACATAATCTAGAATTTACAGGCTTCAATATAAAGTAAAAACGTTCATATTTAACAGACAAATGTGACTTTTGTGAAACTTTTCAAATTATTTATCCGATTCAACAGAGCTTACCTTACCTCTCAACATTTTCTATTAGATGCCCTTTGTTTTCATTTCTACAGGAGATATATATTTAATAGCTTTTGAACAGGTATGAAAGGTAAATTGGCGATGATTTGTCATTGGAAGATTCAGATTCTACTTACAGAGCATAAGCATTATCAGGATAATTTGGGTGTTGGGTGTTGAGGTTATTTGTCCAAGGCTTCAGAAACACTTGCCCCTTATATACCTACAGGTGATTAAGTCAATGCCACGACACTCTGCCTTCTACATAAAGTATTCCACTTTCAAAAATTTGCTTTATATTACAGGCAGAGGAAAGAACGTAAAAAAAGGAGGAATATTTCAGCGTTTCCGTATGAAGTCAAGACGAAGTGAATTGTGTCGTCTGGTTGGTCTTTTATAGCTGCATGCTAGCGACATTATGCAATCATATTCAAATTTAAAACCACAGATTCTTTTTTGGACTTCCTTCCCTTGGTGCTTCTGCGCTTGAAAAATACGCTGAACATTTTTTTTAAAAAAAATGCAGAAGCAAACAAAAGAATGTGTGTCCGGAAAAGACGTTGCCGAGAGACTCCGTATTTTTGTATTGCTGGGGAAGGCGCGGTAATTTACATAATTTGGTACTTGGCCGTCGAGGAGATAGGTCGCTCCTAAATAACGTATAATGAAAAGAGTGACTTTTTTTCTGCTGTACTTAAAAAAAGGCGGGGTGGAAGAAAGGAAAGCCAAGGACAGGGAATTTTTACATCCTCGTTCCTTTGCCCTCTGTTTACAGCGTGGTTCCTTGCTTCATGCCTGCCAACTTAACGCAGGAAATGATGTTGGGTATTCATACCTGCTTTGAGGGAAAGAACTTGTCCCCAGGATAAATACAAACTACTTAATTCTTCTATTTATCATGTAAATTCCTAAAACACAAGCAACTAAATCTTTCTTAAAATTTTTATTCTTTCCAAGGTTTTTGAAATTTTAATTTTTAAACTTGTATAAAACCTACGTAAAATATAATTTGGAAACGAAAGAATTTAAAAATTACTTTATTTTGACTTAAGATTCATAAATTAAAGTTTTATTAATAATCTGCATGTTATACTCAGAAAAATAACAGAATTTAAAAATGTGTTTTTAAAATTGCATGGTATAGAGCATTTTATATAGGATAACATAATCCAGGTTTCAAATAAATAGCCAGAAACGTAAAGAATTAATGCAACTTAAAACCATGTAATCTTAATACAAAGCAATGTTGAAAATGATGTTTTAGCTATATTGACCAATAATTTTGGTAAATGGCATTTATGATATAGCATCCTCTTAACTGTTATAGTTCTCCCATTCTAGACAGTGAAAACTTAAGATAAGGAAAGGGGATACCTATGATGTTTTGGAATGTGGAAGTTCTAAATTATTAAATGTGGCTAAAGGGGTGAATGTTATTGTTTTATTGGAAGCATGGTTAGATGACAGAGAGTTAACTGAAGGTGTTACTAAAGGTGCAAGTAAAGTATCTGGTAAAGATAGGGCATCAAGAGGTATAATGTTTGCTATTAGAAATCACAAAGGTTTGAAAGTGCAAATAGAGAAAATTGAGAGCGAAAGCAAATAAGTAATGTGGATTGTGAATCCACATAAAAATGGGTTTAAAGCAAGTTATGCCTTAGGATCAGCTTAAAATCCTCCAGAAAGCCACACTTTTTGATGAAATAATTTACAACAATTTAGAGGAAGATATTGAGAAAGTTATGGAGTGCTATCCAGAATCTGAATTAATAATTAAGGGAGACTGCAATGTGAGAGTAGGAGTGCAAAAATAAGAATAATTGGTAAGGAAATAAAAAGTGAAAGTGATATAGATGAAATGTGAACAAGGAGAAGTAGTGATAAGGTACAGAGAGTTTTGTGAAAATAATAATTTACTTATATGTAATGACACTGAAAACCTAAGCAACCAATACTGGCGTCTTTATCAATCTTGAGGTTCTTTACCGTATTGTAAATCTACGACACAGGACTACCAACTTAACTTCCCTTTAGGAAGTCATGCTAAGAGTTTTTAAGACCGAACACATATATCAATATGCTTTGGAATGAAGTAATCGATACTTAGTCTTAACTTTCCTGTATTTTCTGTGGAGAAAGAACAATCATTTTCTACTCCGTGGAAATCAAAGCGTTCTTCATAATCATGTTCATCTACAATTGCAGGTGTTCCCCTTGTACTTATTACCTGTGTTTTTAGAATGTTATGTCGACATATATAATAATTCATTCTCTGTATTTATACATATAAGTTTACATTAGTGATGGTCAGATTCGAATACACCGTATTCGAATGCTTTGAAGAATCGAAACTGCCGTTCAAATAGAAGTTGTCGGATACTACGATCTATAACACTTGTTTGTATTCGAAGATTCTCGGACACTGTAATGGAGGGCATTTATTTCAAATAATGCACGGAGAACACGACCGTTAGTATCAAAATGCTGAGTGCATTTGTATGTTTCTATTTCAGATTTTCCATAATGACTTATGTGTACTTTCAGCCTCTAAAATAATTTTGTCCAGATTCTTTGCTGACCAAATGTTTCTTCTTATATTTGCTAGATGATCACTTTATGAAAACTTTTTTCCTCGTATAGGACAAAAAGTGTTGGAATATAAAAGCATTTTAAGTGACGTTCATCATGTCATTAATTGGATAAAAATGTTTCTAAAACGTTTAAAAATAGAGCATAAACTTTAATGTATGGCTTTATCTGAGACTTAAGATGATGTGTGAACATAATATGAAATATATTTGGAGTTTCTCTGTACAACAATCGTCATGTGTGGCGTAGCACTTTTCCACATCCTAAATATAAAAACAATTTGTTCACTAAACTTTCTCAGAAACACGGTTTATACCTGTAATACTAAATTTACGTATTAAACCATACATCAATTAGCACAATAAAACATTTTTTTCATCGTGAAACACTCATCAACAGGACTTTATGTATAACTACGCCATATTTTATATTATATAGTGTATTTGAAAATCAATAGTATGACAGCGTTATAAACATGAATTTGGTTTCGAATTTATAACATAGTTATTCATTAGTTGCCATCTAGTAATGTAGATTTCTTTATTCCGTGATTTAGTAATTAAAATAATTCTTTCGGAACAGTTCGATAGCTTAGGTTTATTATGTGTAAAGAGCACTTGTATTTTATCTTCATACTGTTGTCATGTTCCGTCCTGATAGATTATCACATACGATGTTTGTCAACCATTCTACGCTGCCCGATCTTTAAGCTTTTTGTTGTTGTAATTTACGTCCTCCAACGTTGTCATATCGAACGTTGAATGAAATGGGTGAAATGATCTCAAATGAGTTCCGGGTCCATGAAGCTTAGAGTTACCTGACAATCGTCTATAGGAAAACCCCGAAAACAACCTTATCCAGGTAACACACCCTGACCAAGATTCGAACTCGGGACCTCTTGAGCGTGATGCAGACACGCTACCATCACCGCTACCGAGGCGGGGCTTTAAGATGTGAATCTGTGAGCACCAAACAGAATAAGTGCAAATGGAAAGAGATGTGGATTCAGATTCCAGTTCACTTCACCCACCTATCGAGAACTTCGTGCGAGAAGTACTCAAAAACTGCACTCTGAGCATACGTAAACGAGAACTTTGCACTCATCTGAGAAGTATTCGAGTACATATTCAGGTTTCGAGAACATCAAAAATGGAATACATCAACATTTTGTGTTCGAATACTCCCATCACTGGTATAGATGTCCTCTACTGAACTAGCCAGGGCCAGTTTATCACGAGTGGTCAATATCACACCATATTCTTCTACATCACCAGTATCAGTAACCTCAACAACCCCACATGTTTACCGGCAGCATCCTTTGTGGTAGAAACGTGCCAGTTCTATACACTTCCTGTGTGCACGTGCGTAGCGCACGATACAACACGTGGCGACCATTAGACGACGCTGCTCCCACTTCCTCAGGCACTTGTCGACACCTCAACCACTGACTTTATCTCTAGAGGACGATCCTAATGGAATTATACGCAACATAATCCTTTCCGAAGGGAAACGTTGTTTTCACTGTCAAATCTACCAAAAAATACAAAATTTCCCACACAGTTACATTTTCGGACTCGTGATATAAAAGCAACCTATTTGGACGTGTAGTTATATTCAACCCAGGAAGTTCTATCCCGAGACTTCACCAAAAATATATGTTTTGAGGTTCTCTGAATTTAAGAGAAAGAATTTTACGAGGTATTTGTGTGTGTGTGTGTGTGTGTGTGTGTGTGTGTGTGTGTGTGTGTGTGTGTGTGTGTGTGTGTGTGTGTGTGTGTGTCTGTCTGTCTGTCTGAACAACATAACTCAAAAACGAAAAGGGGTTAAATACCAAACACCCTCTTTGCGCTCAGCATCTTGCAAGAGTGAAAAACAAAGATTGCCAAGAAAATACCCACAAACCAAACTACATTTTATATGATGTTTCGAAAACTTTGATTCTCTTAAAAATACACCTAGCAATTTTGAGTAAAATACCACCTTTAAGTTATTGTCAAGACAAATAAAATATAAATTTTGAATTTTCTGAAAATATCTCTGAAGCCCACTTCATTCCGGATGACTTTTGTATAACTGGTAAACCTTAAGAGATAGAAAAAAACTTACTATAGAAAAAATCAGGTTAAAACCAACAATTATGTTAGATATATATTTTTGGTGAGTTCAGAATTTCTGAGATATCCATTGTTAATGGTTTGAATTTTTGAAATGATTGCGCTTTTACAAATAGGAACTGTTATACCATTTTCAACACAGGCCATTCAAAGGGAATGTGATTTCAAATTCATCACATAGCGACAGTTCCTAAACTATGTGACAGTCCTTTGGACCTACTGCAAGTTTTCCTATTATAAGTACAAGGAAAATATATAATGAAAGAACTTGCAGGGTCATTTATCTCGATTAATATGATTAGGGTAGAAGAATGTACAATTTACTTGTTTCCTGCAATGAAAACATTTTAATTTCAGTTAAAACAGTAGACAGCTATTTAATTTTTAGCTCAACTTCATCATGTTCTCAAATAAAAAATGCTAATTAGAAGTACCGAACAAAAAGTACTGCTGCCTTTGAAAAGAAACTGAATTCCACATGAAAAGGTACCGGAACATGATCAAATTACAACAAAATAATAGACCAGATAACGAAGAAGGCTGTTGCTTATTTGGCTGAAAGCCTGTTATGATTTTAATATTTTCCCTAATCCTGGACACTCGCTGAGATGATTTTTTCCCATAAACCTGTCAAGCTAGAGCAAACACCTTGCCAGGAATTGATTAATCTATTATCAACACTATTTAAATTATTATGAGAAATAAAGAAATCTATTTTCAAGTGAAAATGTATAGCAACATTGCTCCACATTTCCAGCCATATTAGTTTACGTCCTAAACACACTATCCTGTATCAGATTTTGAACATCAAACACACCATTAATGGATTTCAAAATAAACAATACTTTACAGTTATATTTCCCGAGCCTCTGTCAGAGTATAGCATAAACACCGACTTCTGAAGTTATATTCAACCGAGGTGTGTCATCAAGACACAGGTTCTTAACAGATTGTTTCTGGCTGAAACTGAAGATTATAAGACAAAAGCATTATCGATATGTGATGGGTTCCTCAAGGATCAGTCCTTGCACTTCTGTGTTTCATCATGACTTCGGTTCAGCCGCTAAGCTAACTTTAAAAGCCGATACTAAGCATATAACAGCACTTTCTACCTCCAAAATCTCTCAGTTATGTGTCTTAATGATCAAATGCCTTTCACTCCATTTTTAAAGTTCTGATCTGTAAAACATTTTTAATTTGATTCTTCTTATTTATACATCTGTGTGGGATGCAGCAAATAAAACACATATTCACAAAATTTCTACTTTTTAAAAGAGATTTCTTAGAACTGTAAGATTCCCCCTTGATTCGTAACAGTCAGCTATATCATGAATTAGACATTCTCCCAATCCAACAATAAATGAAACATTCATTAGAATCCTTCTGGTTAATACTTCAGGTGCACACATTTACAAACTAAAAATAAGGAACAAAACCAGAACTAGAAATGTGGCACAGTGTATCTTAAACTGACTTCTATTAGATAATGTTACTTTGTAATAATTAATAATGGATTGTATCAACGGACAACACTAAAATTTGAAAACAATCTGGTTTGTAGTACTCACATGACTTTCTCTACTCTTGTCCAAATACTTATTGCTCTATCTACTTCATTATCTTATTATGGGTACAAGGAAATACATTAGACTTTAAGTGATAGTCAAATGTTTTAAGCATGTATTCATTACGTGAGGGATTAATATTCCGTTCTCTTTGCATGGCCAAGATATTATGAAAAACGAATATTGACTTCCCAACTGAGGAAAGAAGTTCAGGAAGTTCAGACAAATTGTTAACTATACAATAATGTATTTGAAATAAATTGTGTGCTTTAACTGTGTGATACATCTTTATGTAATAAGATTTGGTCTATCTCTTGCAATTTACCCTTATACAAAAGTTATCCAGAAGGAAAATGACTTCTGCGGACATTCCCAGAAATTCAAGATCGGTGTACAGTTTTCGTTTGTTACGAAAATATCTTAAATAGTAGTGTTTTAATCAAATTTGTTTGAACCCGTTTTGAAAATCAAAATTTTGAAAAAATGTGATCTCTAAAGGATAGTTTAGATTTGGGGAAAAATATATAGAATAATAAACGTACATATCCATTTATTTTTACGAATGTGTTGCCTTAAAAGTGTTCACTGTGTTGAGATGCCATATGGGAGATATAAAGTGTATATTATTTATATTTGATTAGGCGCTCGAAAGGCTGCACAAAGCAAGAAAAGTCGTGGTCTGTAAGCCATACTTAAAGCCTCATCCCCTCTGGATTGAAAGACCCCCTCCAGGCAACCCTGCTACCCTTATGCGTCGCATATTGTGCATTGTGTCCGTGCGGTGATCACCGAGCATATGGGCAAAGTCGGAGCTACTAAGGTTTAAAAACCTTATTGTTTGCCAGAACTCATTGTCATAACAGGTACAGGGTCTCAAGAGGGAGCAGGTGTTGGGTTCCAACAATGAAGTGTCAGCGATTAACTTGCTTGTCCTTTACGATCATTAAATATCCTTTGACAGTGCAATGACAGATTTGGCATGCGTCACCCTATACTTGTTACCTTTAACGTCACAAGTACTTTTCAAACCACCAGTAAATTGTCGAGTCGCTTTATCTAGAGCATCTGGAACCAAAAGTGTCAATTGCTAATAAAAAAGATCTGGTTTGCTTAAAAAAGTATTATTTTCTATGGTTTTATATTTATTCGCTATTTAAGTGGCGTTCTTTTCGAAAAAGAATTACAATCTTATGCTCACGTTTTGCTAATTTTTTAAACTAAGAATGCATCTAGAATTGGTTTTGGCTTTCGTTAATAAAAAAAAAAAAAAAAAAAAAAAAAAAAAAAAAAAACCAGTGTTGCACTCACTTTTATCTCTTGTACAAAATAATTTTACAAATACATATTTCTCCAACTACTTCATCATAATCAAGATAAATATTATCTCAATAACAATTTTTGGTCGGTACAATGAAACAGGAGAATGCAAGTTAATACGAGTAGTCAAATTATTTAAGAACTGATTACTATATGATTGCATTGAAATTTGGTTGGCAAGAATAAAGAAAACAATAGTAATTTTCCGTTTCAGAAAGTATAAATATTTGAAAACAAAAATCAATAACACATATTTCTTAAAAATGATTTCTCCGCAAAAAAAAAAAAAAAATGGTTTGAGTTAATTGTGTGCTTTAACGAGGTATACCTTCTTTTCTGTAGTGACATTTTGTGTATCTGTTATGGCTTTATCAGTAATGCAAAGGAAATTCAGAATGAGGAGGTTATGTCAAGAAAACTCAAGATAAACGTCTAATTTGTTGGGAAAATATTTTATATATATATATGGTATTTTAACCAAAATCGTGGCATTTTGAGAAACTCTAAAGGTACTTAAGTTCAGCATCATCCAAGAAAACAATAGAAAAATTTTCAGAAAATCCACATCTCCAAACTACTCGTCACATGGAACTTTTCTCGAATTTTTTTAACTAAGTAGTGTTATTCACAAAGACATACACACGGGTAGTCAGACCTATTACCACTTTTTCTTGATACACCTTCAAGTGAGATCTCTTATCAAATTTTTGGGTGGAATGCACTACTTTCTATACTTAGGTATGCTGAAGAAAATGACAGAATCCCCGTAACTGTTTGGCAGGTAAACAAACAGCTGAAGCGAGAGTAAATGCATCAGATAGAGCGATGATAAGCCAGCTTGTGAGGAACACATGGTCTGTGGATGTCGCTGTTTAGGATCCAGTGAACAGATGGACCAGACAAACCTCCCCCTCTGTTTCTCATTCAAGTCTCATGAGTCGCACGCACAAAGACCTGCTCCCTCTTCTTTTCTATTTCCAATTAAAGTGCAATGTATTAACCATATGCGAGATGTAACCACATAAACAGGTGCCCTAGGCTACCATATGCGTTGCGTGCATCGACAACTGTCTCTAAATCCTCAAATATCTGCAGAATATTATCATAATGTGCGATACCGTCCCCAACATTCAGGAATCTGCTGCCGGCTGCTACAATGGTGCGCTTTCTCTCAGGGTGCGTGTGTGGCAATAGACACCACTACTTAGTATGGCTGTTATATTAATGGAGGCTAATAAAGAAGCTATTTGAAAAAATGAGCTATTTTTCTTTCAGGTGCAGAATTAAACTGTTCCTCAATGTTAGCAATAGTAAATAATAAATCCACTGAACAGCCCCAAACAGGTCCGAGCCTGACAATCCGACTGCTGGCCTCACGCCGAAATACGCAAGGCAGAGGTGGGCGATCATCAACGGATACGGCGAGGAGATGAGGCCAGCATCTCGGCACCCCCAGCCGGAAAGGTTGCCTTAGTGTGTGGAATTCGCTACCTATCGCAGTTCCTCATGATACTCAGTGGGCAGCGGTCTTATACCCGGGACTTAAAATCAGCACCCCTGAGGGGTGGAACCGCACCCTGACGGCCCTCGTAGCCATGGTCGCTCTATCGTTCCGCCGCGTAGTGTCCTGGGTTCGAGTCCCACTTTCGACATGGGTGTTTATGTCTATAGTGTATGTGCGTAAAAGTAGGAAACCAAGCAGTAATCAATCGGAAACAATAAAAAACGGCAAAATAAGGAAAATAAAAAATATAGGAATATAATTTTATATGAAAAAAAAACCGGACGGGAAACCAAGGCACAACGCTTCAGCCCACTACCCAGGACGAACATCAGAAATAATTAACTATTATATTTGCTAACTTTTGAAGTAAAAATAAGGTTTAAGGTAACTTTCTGTAATAGCAATGAGTTACAGTGACTGAAATACTAAGCCGCAAGCCTTGCTTCTACCTCAAAATAAATATTTTGGAAATTAGTTGTTCTCTCACAACAGTAGTGAATAGGACAAGCTTTGATTAGGAGAGGCAGACTGAAACATTTAATGTCATAACTGAGATTTATACCCAGTTCAAATCCCAGCTATGGCATTGGATTTTTCAGTCTAATTCTACCTATCCAATAAACATTTTTTTTACTAACGAAGCTGTCAGTTACCAGGTCATATCAGCGCCGCAAGTGTGGCGATATTTCGCCCCATATGACAGTAAATACATTAAATGGGGCTGTTGTTTCTAAGCACTTAAAAATGGTTGGTGTTAACCCGCGACGTTGAAATTGGTGGCTCAGCGCTAACCAAGTGGGCTACGCACCATCAAGTATGTGGTAACCTGAGAGAAGTCTATGCATTGCTTCTACAATTTATAAAATACTCAAGAGTGCAAGACACTAAAGAAACAAATTTAGAAATACACGTTCTTTTATCAAAATAAGTCTAGCGTAATGATTACTTCCTATTTCCATCTAAAACACAACCTATATCCTGTGAAATGTTAATCTGCTGGAGCTGATCTTCCATGTCACTAGAAACAATTAAATTCAGATTATTTTCTCTCCCGTTATCAGTAAACATATACGTCAAACTGGCATTATCTGGTCATATTTACAAAGTGTTACAGAAAACTACATTTGAGGGGAATTATAAATTATATCAATTTTGGAGACATGTTAAATACTGTACAGTTAATGGCTTCTTCATGTTTTATTGTTTTATTTAAATTATTTTATATTTTTAAATATATTAATCTTCTATAAAATGTTCCAATCTGTTTACAAACAAGAAATAATTTATTGAAAAATTATTCTTTCTTCAACTGAAGGCATAAGGCTTTCTTATCTGCAAATTATTACAATAACATAAATAATCAACTTCTACTAAAACAGACATACATATGTACAAATAGCGCATTTACGATACGTTTCTGAAATAATTGAATTTATAATTAAATCATGTAAATTACAAAATAAATTCATAGAAATACACATAAAGTTGAGATATTAGACACTGAAAAAGTGATGTTTACATTCCCTGTTTTATATATACAGTTAATAGAGAGAATATTGTATTCTGCACAACATTTTATATAGAGATTCACCGAAATACACTGCTTGAGACTCCCTTAACAAGAAAAAAGACAGATCTTTTTAAAAGTTATCTTTATGCATTTTATCTATAAGCTATGAGGAGCATACTTCTATTTAACTTTAGCATCTCCCAAGGATGTGACAGGAAGAATTTAAGAAATGTTTCCCCATCGCAAGCTAAACTTTATAAGGAATAGTTTTCGAAAATGTTGATTATTTCATAAATGTTTCTAATGATTTTGTTTTAAGATATTTTCAGAACAAAGGAAATAACATATTTTGGGAATTTCCTCAGAAGTCTTCTTCATTCTGAATGAGTTTTGTATAAATAATAAACTGTAAGAGATAGACGAAATCTTACTACATCAAAATGTATACGTCAAACCGTACTTTTATAAGGCAGTAAACCATACATACTTTGGAACTGTGAAAGTGCTATGCAGTTTGGGGCAACGTATTGGTGTATTTTTGCAAGGCCAGACTATACAGAGAGTAGAATATCTTCCTTTTGTGCCACGCAGCTTCCCTAATCCAATCTGGACCCGATCAGCTGGCGGATCACTCCAAGTCCCCAGACCATCAGGTTCATTCAGCAGGTCTTTTAAATAAGCGACTTGCCAATCCCCACAACACATGGAAACTGCCATGTTGCATGACGGTCTGGTCACCCCCTTACTGACGGGTCAGACTTCGTGAAATACTGTTTATGCCTGGAACATTTAGCCTTAGGTTACATCTGTCCAATGGCTTTGTATTTCTTTAAAGGTATTTTACAAGATGCCTAACGAGTTAATTAACACTCTAAGAATACTATAAAGACAATATGTTGTAACCACAAACAAAAACACAAGTAAAGACTGTTAACAACCATAAATACCACGGTTTATAATGGTGATTTCCCGTTAATGCAACTAAATGACCTCCAAATTGTCGCATTTGGACGATCCCGTCGATATTTTTAGAGAAAATCTGTTGGCCGCGCCATGGCTGAGGGTTAGACCACTCTATTCTCACCAAAGTGGCCCGAGTTCGATCCCAGGCGACCGCATCTGAGATTTGTGGTGGACAAAATGGCGGAGGGGCGGGTTTCCTCCGGGTGCTCCGTTTTTCCCCGCCATCTCATTCCACCAGGACTCCATCTTCATGTCATGTATCACCATTGTCATTAATTGCGATGTCGGATGTAAAATATTCAAAATATTACACTACGAAAAAGAGAGAAAATCTCATTGGGAAGAAATAATATCAGGTAACGTGAATGTAAGTTCGTCTATTCTCACTAATCCACAAACAGAAGAAAGATATAACAAAAGAAAGACTAGTGTTGACGTGTTATTAATTCATGATCGACGTCAGAGAGGAAATAAACAAATAGTATACGAACTAGCTACTTCTTTGTATTGTTAAAATGTAATTATTCTTATAGTGGCAATGATACTACAGTTATCGTTGACAAATATATAGCTGTTCTTGGGAGATTTTGTAGCTATTATATAAAATTAAATAGTTAATTGTGTGAAATAGGTATTTTTGCCAAGTTCCCGCTCACAATCCTGTCATAAAGTCGTACTGATATAAGTTGTGACGAAAATATCTTAAATTTGCAATAACGACATTTTCTCGACAATGGCCAACAGTATTTCTGTTTGGAATGAAAGTCATATGCACCGAGTGTATTCTGGTAAGTTAATCTTCTTCCCCCTTTATCCTACCCTTTTGCTAGGGGCACAATAACCAACCAATTCAATGCATGTAAATCACCTATAGGCAGCTTAGTTTAAATACATATTAACAATTGCCTGCCTTCAATTGGCACAGCTTGGGTAACAGCTGAACATCTTTCTTCTTTTAAGTACCCCTAATTATTTCTATTGTATTTAAAGCTATTTTATGAATATTCTCGAAAATGTTCGAAGTATATGTTTTAGGAGTCTAAAATAATAAATCGAAGACATTTTCAGTGGTATGGCATTAAACATGTGTCACATTGCTATTCATTTGGCAGTCTGTGCCATCTTATATATTTATAATCATTATGCTCATAATTTATGAGAAATGTTCAAAATTTGTTGGGTTATATTTTACACCAACTTTGATTTTTGTACATTTGATTCTTTGTACAAAAATAATTAGAAATATTATCTTTGGTATTCAAGCGAGTTAAATTGTTTGGGTATGTATTTTAATAAAATTCTGCAATCTCTAAAATATAATGCATAAGATAAACAACTTATCAAAAATAATATCTACAGTAATATGAATCGTCTGAAACAAATTTTATAAAATACTGTTCCTGGAGTGTAACTATGAACTGTTCTGCTTTCTTATCTTAATTTCTCTACCACGTACAGCAGATATTTCATTCAATAAAAAAATTCTATATCAATATTTAACTGAAAATAAAGCCTTTGAGGCAACCCTCAATCCTTAGAAAAACGTCTGTGTATGGGTGTACAGCCAACTCTAAAATGAAAATTCTGTTAAATCCTAAATGCATTTAAGTAGGGCTTCTTGTACAGATGTGGCACGAAATGTTCAAGTAAATATTCCTACAGCAAATTTCAAAGGCGCCACATAGTGATCAGATCTTAAAATTGGTTTTCTGTTATACTAATAAGGTAGCAATGGGAATTCATGAAGCTATCACATAGAGAATGGAAAGAATATCTCTCCAGTGGTATAGCTACATTCAAAGATCACATAAAAATATGGTCTTTGATTATTTTAGAATGGTCACCATCAGCAAGGAGGAAACATAGTAGTAAATTAGAGAAACAGCATAGTAAGATGATAAAGGTCCAAAATTGGAAGAGAAGACTGGCAGAATCGTGAAGAGTGGAGAATAGGAATAATGAGAACATCCTTAAAATAAGTCATTATTACCAGTTGTATTCTGTTATTTTCATTCTACCTGCATGGAAATATGTAATATGTCTACACATTTTTATCTCGAAAGAACAGTTTCTGGAGAAAAGGTCATGCTTTTTCAGTGAGCCTCAAAAGTCTTTGTTAGACTACATAAAAAACGTACCTAAGGAAAAATAGTAAGACATTTGAAGAGGAAGCTGTGTAAATTTTGCAGTTAAATTTCTATATATTCAGATAATTCCAAATCATTTATTTCAGGAGAAATGTCGATACACAATGTTGATTGTATAATATATGTAAGTATTCCAGGACGACACTGAACAGTAAGATTACTACGTTTATAAAAATAATCCAAGATGTTATCTGAGAGCTAATTTGTAATATTTATGATGTTTTACTATTTCAAATTATCATTAACACCTAAAAATGTTAAGATTGGCTTGGAAATGTATTTGACAAAGAAGCCCCATGTAAGGCAATAATTTATACTTCGTACATTATATTCAAAGACATCGGTTTTTTCTTTTAGTGATGAATATGGTGAAGGATGTCCAAGAACTCTGTTATCGATGAAAATATTGTCCCTGTTCCAGCAGTGCTTAAGGAAGATCACGGAATCTGATAAATTTGTTGGACATTGATATGGGTCAAATACAAAACATTTTACATTAGACTTGAATAATGTTTATTGTGACTCTAAGCGATAAAAAATGCATTGTTTATTGCAGAAATACTCTGTAAACATTTCGAGGTGGCTTTTCAAATAGGATTTGGAATATCCTTATTGGTGGTGAATTTTGGATTTCTTGTTATGATACCGAATATAGAAGTCAGTTGGTGAAATGAATCGAAGACTACAGAGTGTGAAGAATGCTGGTAGCAAGATACTTGCTACATCTTTTCCTTAAAAAGCGGATTATATTTCTAATATAGCATTAACATACTGTGTACCAATTGGTACACAAATATTTGATTATGGCATTTTTTTAAAAAGTTTATGGGAAACGTCCAAAAGGAAAAATAATTTTACATCATGATAATGCAGCATCGTTGCATACAGTAAAGACGAATTATCTAGATTAATAATTGATATTTGTTTATTAACGATCGTATCTATTGCAGGATGATATGAGCGCCGCCGTTGTGCCCGAATTTTATTCTGCAGAGTTATTTTACATGCCAATAAATCTACTTTATGGTACTCTGTTTGAAATCTGATTGGTAACTTCACGAGAATGCCGGACACACTATAGATTAGCTGTGATTAGAAGGTCGGCCGCCTTCTTCAGTAAGTCTTAAGGGACATACAAAAACTGCCACAGCGTTTACAAAAATAAACTGATTGAAATGGCGATTATGTGGAAAAATAGAAAAATGTTCAAGCTTAAATTCTATGTACCATTTGTTGAAAATAAACGTTTATTTAAATTTTTAAAAAATTGGTCACTTAAGCACATTTAAAATACATCGATCTGTGCCGGTTTTGAGCCAATTATCTTGGAATTAATAGGCTAGCGCCTAAAAGAGCATCAGAATGCCCTAAAGGTCAGCATCATGGTTACAGCCCTAACTTAGCACTTTGTGGTTTGTTTTGGTTTGAAAAATAAAATATGAAACTCTTGAAATCACTTTTTGTCGTCAGATGAAGCAGTGAAATAGTATAAAAGCCTGATTTCTGAAGTGCCTCAGAAATAATTGTTTTAAGCACTGGTTTCATTGAATGCAAACATGTACTGATATTAAAGGGAAGTATTTAAAAAATAGATAATTTAAATTTGTTGAAATTAATACTTGTTTGGCTATTTTAAATAATCCAGTGTCGCCCTGTAGAGAAATAAAAAAACGGGATATAATTTTGTGCAAACCTGTGTTTTGGATGTTACATTCAGTTTAAAATAAACGCACACGTATTCAGAACATTCTTGCGCGAGTTAAGGCGCTGTTTTGTAAATATCCAACACGTTGATACATTAGAGACGTCCTTTAAGGCGTTTGAAACGTAACCTGTTAAACAGGTTGAACTGGCAACATTTGGGTGCAAGGCTTCATTCACGTGCTCTGTCGACCCTCTAGAAAATCTTTTTGAGTCATCGCTGGGCACTTCATTACGGGTATTCATCTTGTTCTTCGAAACGACAGATGGCACGAGAATCGGCCCCTCTTGCGACAATGGTCCTCAAGTACCCCTACCCTGGTAGAGGGGTGTACTTCCTCATTCATAGGCCTTGCCATATTTAATAGCAGCGTCATTCATTCCTCGTTAAAAAGAAAACAGGGGAGAGAATGCACTTGCATTAAGGTAAAGTGTAAAGATTAGTATTCCGCATATTACATATAAGCCAAAATTTTAAGGGTTTTTAAAGCTATATCGCTTGTATTCAAACTTACACTACTAGTTAAACAATTTCAGACTAGAGTAACAAAGAATATAACCTGTTTACTTTCTGTAGTAAGTAGGACAGGTATTGTATTCCATACAAAAATCATATATCGAGATAATACCGGAAATACATGTTTTGAGTTCCCCTGAATAAGAAAGTATTTTTATAAAAGGGTCTATGTATGTATATAGTATAACCTCCTGATTGTGCTCCCGATTTAGCGCTACACCGTTTATTACACTATCTTTGAAAAAGTCCGTGGACGTTCCTGATCATTGTTCGATGAACTGCTGACGTACCTGCTTTTGGAACCTCTCGTCGTCTTTGAAGTTGCTTTGTAGTCTGCTGGAGATGATGTTATCACTTACGAAACTCTATTGAGTACGTCAGCTGTACCTGGTGTGTGTTGCTTTTTTGTGTATTGTATTTTTATAAGATATTATTACCTCGATTAGAACTTGGGCACCTTGGTCTTATAGAGTATTGGGTAGACACAGGAAAATGAACAATGAAATTAAGAAACAGTTAGTGTGTATTAATTTCTGTTTGTAATTTACATCCTCCAACTTTGTCATATCGGACGATGAATGAGATTGGTGAAATGATGCTCAAATGAGCCCAGGGTCAATGAAGCTTAGAGTTACCTGACATTCTTCTATCAGGATAAGGGAAAACCCCGGAAAAACCTTATCCATGTAACTCACCTTGACCGAGATTCGAACTCCGGACCTCTTGAACATGAGACAGACACGCTACCATCTACGCTACCGAGGCGGGCTATTAATGTGGTCTTTACCACACGCTTGTGTTAAATTAAAGCTGGTTTAAATAATATGAAACATCGAAACATCATCAAATTACAACATGATTGTTACAAATGGCACGTGGGTCGAGAGCTCGTCCATCACACCCAGACTACATTGTATGAGATTTGTTCACCATCTGAACGCTTTTTGTAAGCTTGTCTAAGCGCCACTTCTACTTCGCGTTTGAATTGAAATACATAAACTTTATTGGGTATAAAAATACTGTTAATACTGGAATATTCCAAAGCTGATGGAGGGCTTCTGAAACTGCCATAGAAGCTTGTGGAATGTTCACCATGGTTATCACATCTTGCTTCTACTCGGTGACTTTTGGCATCAGCTGCTGGCAATATACAGTTGGCAAATTTACTACGGTTATATATTAAAACATGAAATATATACACACTTATACACCGATATTCATGAACATAATACTAAGATAGTATAATATACATACGATGTATGTAATTACCCTTTAATTAAGCTTGTGAGAACGCTGTTCCCTTGACAATATCATTGCCGTACAATTTTATCCTCTTTAGGTCTTCCAGATTCCGCCATTAGCGCTGTCTTTGGGAACAAAATTTAATAAAAAATAGTATTATATATAAGTATATAGTTACATAATTTGTAAGTATCGTGAGAAGATAGTTGTGTGATTCTACTGTGAGGTCATTGTGGCTTCTGTATTTCACCATTGTGAAAGGAATTTTCAGTTTCAAAAGACTGCCTTCCAGTATGTTTCCCAAGTCTTTATTTTAATTTTGGTAGTATTTAGTGAGTTATAATACTGTCACAAAATGGTACAGTGTAAATGTTTCATGTAGTCTACGAACAATGGTTAGAAATGCGGATGGTATTACCAGTGCAGCGAACGTTGGTTGTGAACGGAAGATGCTAAGAAGAGCTAAACATGAGGACGTCGAACAAATTCTTACTGAATGGATTCATGTTGTTTCATTACCCCTAAGTGATCTAATCATTTAAGGGAAAGCATGAGAAATTGTGGGCAAACTGGATATTGACTTGTCTGCATCCAATCGTTGACTTGGCACAGTGTATCGGCAAATCAGTGGTGGATCAAAATTGATTAGTGACAATAATGTGAATAGGAATGCAATAATTCACAGTAGGACAACACTACACTCAAACAATAGACAAAATTTTCCACACAATATGAGTGTAATGCAGTACGCCGAAATCTCAAGATTATGCTGAATTTCCGATTAAATTGTGTCAGAATTGGTTTATCATAACTGATAAATAACATCGCTATGTAATGACGAGGTTTCACTGTATATACGTGTGCGTATCTGTACTATCTTTCAAGAAAGTAAACGTACACTTTCTGCGGGTTAGTATCATTCAGGCGTTTCGTTGCCGGAGTGTAGGTATGAAAACTAAATCGGCCAAGTCCATGGATGTATACTGTCATGGTCGCCATTTTATCTCTTACTTAGAAGATTGCTAAGGCTATATTAACCCAATATGACGAAAGATTGACTAAACATTACAAGTCAAGTAGCATTTATCTTGCATATGAGCTATAAACTAAATGGCTTTGGATACTATGCAAGTAAACCGAAAACTCTTTGAATTAACAGAACCAATTTTGTAATTTATATAAGACACAGCCCGTCGACTGCTCTTGTATCTCAGTGCCAAAAAGCGCGCTATGACAAGCGCCATGAGGGTTCACGGTTCGAACCGTGATATCTATAATAGTTATATCTACATTTTATCTCCAGCTAAGCTGGCTCTACATGGCATTCCTGAATATCAAAGAAAGTGGAAAACATGTGGAATGATTTTAATTGAATTTAGATTTTAATAGAACCATCAGCTACATTTGTATATAAACGGCATCCAAAGAACGACTCTCATAGCTCATTGGTAATACGCACGCTGCATCAACGGAACCGAGAGTTGGAGGCTCGACCCCCAGATTGCGGTCAAAACTTTTATCCAAAATGTTTATGCGTTTGTTAGACGCAATAACAAGCAATTTAAAAATGTTCTCTTACGGCTACGTGGCATTACAGTATATGCAACAACAGGGAAAAAACGTGTAATTATGGTTTTCATGGAATTGCCATGGTGTATATAACCTCTGCTCATATATCTGTTGTAGCTCCGTGATAAAATGCACGCTCTATGAAGGGCACAGAAGTTTTAGGGCTCGAAGTCAGCACAAGATTATGCTTTTTATTCCAACATTTTTACTTTGTAAACTAATCAAATTACAGTTTTTCTCCTACTGCTAGGTCATTACTACATCATTTCAAAGAGAATGCCTATAGGTTAGATAATTTTAATGGACCTAGCCACTAAACTTCAGATACAATCCATCTGATCATAACAATAAACTTGCACACCAAAGATAACAAGAAACTGAAGAGTTCTCATCCAGAGAGGAACAAAATTACAGCTATAATATAAATCTGTATAATCCAATGGAATATATAGTTTAAAACTGAAAGTAGTATTACGTGTCACTTCGTAAACAACCAGATTCGCTCGCTTACTATCTGGCCGACTACCATGATATTTTTCTTGTTCTTGCATACCCGCTAATGCCATGTGTATTAACTTAGTCATAAGAGATTATTTGTAAATTGGTTGCTATTGCGTCATAAATTGTTACAAACATTTTTAGCTAAAAATTTTGACTCCAAACTGGAGTTAGAACCCCGAACTCTCGATCCCATTTATGAAGTATGCGTTTTACCCCTGAGCTACGAGAGTAGTCGTTTTGGCTTATACAAAGGTAAATGTTGGTTCTATTAAAATCATTATTACACATGTTTTCCATTTTATTTGATACTCTGCAATACCAAATAGAGACAGCTTAGCTACAAGAGCACAGCTGTAAATTAGTACTTTATAGCCTCTAACAAAGTAAAAACGTTGGAGATAAAAAGTTTAAGCACATGTTAGAGCTCGAAACATAAACCCTCGTGCCACTTGCCACAGCCCGCTTTTTGACACTGAGCTACGAGAGCAGCTGATCCAATGTGCCTTATATACATATTAGATATTGGTTTTGTTAAAATAAGAAGTTCAGGGGTTTTCCGGTTTCCTGCATAGTACCCTACGCCATGTACATAGTTAATAGCTCAGTTGCAAGAGAATTGCTACTTACTTTGTGATTTTTAGTCAATCTGTCGTCAAATTGGGTTGATATAGCCTTAGAAATGCTCGAAGTGAACAACAGGTAAAATGGCAACCACGACACTATTAATCTACGAACATGATCGCTTTAGTTTTCATCCCCTCTTGTAACGGAACGCATGCATGATCCTGACCAGCGGAAGTGTACATTTACTTTCTTGAAAGATAGTATGTGTGAATCGCATAAATAGAAGTCCCAGAGTAGGTTAAATACCAAACTTATGTTAGTTTAACATATTTCAGGTATGCGAAATTTTTCTAGAAAATTCTTCCACCCAAAACTATATTTTATATTGAAAATGTTCGTACTTTATTTATTCAAAAGGAACTCTAATGATTTAATTAAATGACATGTGTATATTTTCATTTCAAAGTAATTGTATTTTTAATTATCTTATAATAATCTGCAGTTTCGATTATTAAGAATGACTTTTTCAAAGTGATAAATTATAAGAGAAAGACAAATACTTATAATACAAAACAGGGGGATCCCATTTAAGCACACAATTTACGTCAAATACATTTATTGGTGCAGTTACATATTTCCAAGGTAATCCATTTTTGGGAAGGGGCTGAATTTTCAAATGTTCATAATTTTCTCAAATGCGAAAGAGTCATTCGTTTGTTGCTGCTTTTTCCCCTCTTTAATTTCTTAGCCATGAAAAGAGGATAGGAATTCAATTTCACATGAGGAACCGCTTTTAAATCATTTGACTATCCCTTAAAGACTACATTTCCATATTCTCCTTGCATCTACAAGAATATTAGCAATAAGAAATACAACTGTTGATTGATATAAAGTGGATAGAGGGATAAGAGTAAGAATAGTTTGTATAGGAGTAGTGAGAGTCAGAGGGTGGACTACATTAGATTTTTTGTTCAAAGTTGTATTTATTGTTGCTAATGATTTATAACTAAAATGGGTTTTATTCGAATTAACATGTTTCCTAAATAATTTTAGATTTCAAAACTTCAACATACTTACAGTTAAAATCGTTTACAGTTAAACTTAGCTTCGTATAACCTGTTGTAGGTTTACTCTATATTGGCTTTAACAACTTGTCTATCAGCTGCCACATAAATGTCAAAAGATGTATTATCTTAACCTCAATTCAGTATATGTGTATACTTTCTTTATAAGCTTCCACACCGTAACATTGATTTGGATCAGCTTTGTAGATATAATGTTTGACACAAGTCGAAAATTATTGTCTTACTTCAAATTTGAAATAAGAGTCGGTTTCACGCAGCTTTGTGTGATGCCCACGGAAATTCCAAGACCATCCATCTCCTTGGCTTCGGTAATTGTAACAGTCATACCATTATCAACATAAGAATAACTACTTAAACCTTTAGAGTTTAACAAAATAACAACGAAACACCGAGTTCGTGTAATATTATTTAATCTAAAATGTACCATCGAGCAATAACATGTTCATATTTGAGTTTTCTTTTGCAATATATTTCTATGTTTTCTTAGTTGGTTTGTTCACGTCGGTTACTGATAATAAACAGGATATATTATTAATTAAGCTGCTTGTGTCTTCCCAGCGAGATCTGCTGCTTAAATGGTAACAACGTAGCTCGTATGGACAATCTGGAGGTCATTCAGCTGCATTAACCAGAAATTATTACAAATGGTAGTATTATTAGCTATTTAGATTGTTTTTGCATAGTATTATGTAGGCATTTTATTATTATTTTTTCTTTATAACGTACTGTAATACTTTTAAGAACCTTCAAAGAAACACAACGCTTTTGGTAAAGTGCAACTAAGTCTAAAATTTATAGGGATATATCGCTTAAAGCACAGATACAGCCGGATATTTCAATTAATTTATAATAAAATTCGTTTTAAAATCTGTCGCCAGATTCCGATGACTTCCTCATTATACATACATTTGAATAAGACTGACATATAAAATTTATATACAACTTATTTATCATCCTATTACCATGGTGAGGAATTAATAGACTCACATAGTAGATTAATATGTCCATGCATCCAGGAGGAACGGATGAAATGGGGGAACCTCAGGACGTCACAGGGTCACAGGCAGACAGACCACAGATACATGCGGAAATTCCTTAGAAGTGCAGAGAGTTCTTCATTCACTTATTACTCATATGTCACTTCATACTTTACCCTCGATTTACTTACAAAGATGATGCTAAAACAGCCAAGTGAGCTGGGGGGATACTTTCTTCGAAATCATCATTATCTTATACATATATTTTACAGAGAGAGAGAGAGAAACTATGCTTAGGGCAATCTCAGAATGACTCAGTTGGTATTGATAAATTGTTCACAATCGAATACGAACACCTTGGGGTTATAAAAAAATAATTATGAAAAAAAACTTGTTATTAATTGTTATTGAATTAAGAATACCATAGGGTAGAGAAAATGTACCTACTCAAGGTAGATAAATAATTGCTGCATTCCACACAGTACAAACCAAAAATCGGTTACAAGCAATAGACATAGATGGCCATGGTGTAGCAGTTTAACAAACAGAAGACTGACATCAGCATAGAGTTGTCATTGAAGGGTCATCCTTGTCATCCTTGTCCTCGGACAAGGAGCTTTCAATCTTTTGCCATTCCGGGACTCTGTCCCTTACTGCGATGTGATGGATTTATAATAATAGTCGGTGGGTAGATGGTGGTTTCTTTTCTATGAAATATCACGAGTTGTAGGATAAAAGAGAGGATATGTTGTTAATAATTAATAATAATTATTATAGGAGACTATTGCGTTTATGGTAGGCCTGAGGTGAGTCTAGGACGCTTGTAGGTTTCCCGGAGTTAATATCATATTCCCCGAGGCCTTGTATAAGTTGATTGAAGCTGTAGGGAAGACGGGAATAGAAATTGTGAGAGAGGTTGAGGATATAGTCACATAATTTTGGAAATAATAGGTCTGCGTGGATGTTTTCATTAGGAATGTACCGATCGGCAGCTGTTGCTACTCGAAGGTATCGGTTCTGAAATATTTGAAGTTTGTAGATGTGAGTTTTTGCAGCTGCGCCCCAGACCTGAAGAAGAATGAGTTTAAAAAGTGATAATAGATCCTGTATTATATTTGATTAACCACTTAAGCGGGATGGCTCAGGCGATTTCGTCCTTTGGCCTTCTTTCGGGAGGTCTGGGTTCGATTCCTATGGCCAACCTACTTGACTCATGGTTTTTTTCGAAGGTTTTCCCGGGCCACCAGGGGAATGCTGGGTAGATTAATTACATCTCCCGAACCTGTCCCTCCATTCCGCATCATCTCTCATCTGGTGGTCTCTTTTAGGGTAGACGTGTTGGCGGGTGTCTCGGCGTTGAATGGTATGATATGCTCCTGGTATGCACTTCCTCCTTCGGTAGGACGGTTTCCGGTCTCCGGGCCTACCTGGAGCGCCGTTTCCGGACCACGGACGGGGGGTTTCCAACCGACAAATAGTAGAGACCCTGCCCTCTGCATTGTCGTGGCTCCTTGGTCGACCACTCTCTGTCTGCTCTCGCCTCATCCTTCCTCGCGGCAGTGTCCCACTTGAGGCTTAGGTACAGTAAACGGCAGATTTCGGTGCCGAATTTCCTCTTATCCAGGCAACTCGCCCTGACCGAGATTCGAACTCGGGACCTCTTGAACGTGAGGCAGACACGCTAACATCTACGCTACTGAGGTGGGCCCGCGTTTCTTATTAGTACTTTTAATTGTTTAAAAATTGACTCAAACATTCGGACCGAGGATTGTTGCACCACCTGTAGTGCTATGCATTAATTCTAGAACTTTGAAGACCCTCAGAGAGAAAAGTTAAGGAAGTAACACATTACGCTCATGTTATGTCGTTTTCTGTGAATTTCGTTTCCTTTTCTTTTAAGGAATAGCTGTTTTGACATTCTTATTATAAGTGGTATAGGGGAGGATTCACTATAAAAGTGCTCTAGATGATTTGAACCATATACTATGGAGATTTTGTTATTGTTTACTATTGTTAATATTTTAGTAGTGAGCAGTTAGTAATGCACAGAAGGGAACTGTCATTAAGGGCCAGAAGGACCGGACATCACTGTTAATATCACACATCTTATAGCCACTTTTTTTTTAATTTGAAGGAAACATTTACTCTACAGTTATTCAATTGTAATAACCGTTACAAATAATAATGTATTATACCATGATTCATAATGGTTACTGAAGCTTGGAACTCGTAGTGTTGTACACGCCAACCGCGTGGCGAAACAGAAGGTTGGGCCAGATTACATGGGCCCTCGGTCACTCCTCTCCTCTCTGCACCCTTTGCCTTCCTCGCTCCCTTACTCTCCTACGTCGCATTCAGCAACGTTTGGTGCCGGATGGTTGCGACCCATTAAAGTAAGTGATTCTTGTTGAAATCTTAATTGGTTGATGGACAAAGCAGTGCATTTTTAAAAGGAATAGAGTGGATTATTTAATGAGAAGCCACTTCCGTTCATTAAAGGTAGAAGTAAAACTTGAAATTAAACTATTAGGTGCATATCAGCCGAATAACTTTACATTTACGCAACAAGAAGGCAAAATGCAGATAACTTTGTGTAACAGATTAATTAATATTTGAAACTGACTATGTATGAAATTCATGAGCACAATAGAAGATATCGGATTGATGATAACCTTTCTCCTCCCTCAAGAAATCATAGAATTACTGCTCTGAAGCGAACCTGAATTCATATGCCAAAGAAGTGTGTAACACAGGGGTCAACCAAATGAAAGGGCGATCCCAATAGTCTCATATACTCAATACTTCCGGAATTGTTAGTCCAAAGAAATGCATACATTCACAGAAAAATTCCCTGCTGACTCTGTGAGAAAATTTTCATGAAATTACAATCCCATGATCTACGAAAAGTTAATAAATGAACTACCAGTGATTTATAATCATGATACGTACATTCAAAGATATCCCTTCAGTCAATGCACTCTTCATTTTTTCATACAACACTCCTTTGTGGAAGCGTCTTTTGAAGTATACAAAATGCTGCAAATTGCACTAACAACTCCAATTCTAACAGACGAGGCAGATGGAAGTTTTAGTACATTGTAAGGAATTATTTCTTTCCTTAGTAACAACGTGGGCCAAGATAGGCTTAATTACCTGGCTGTTAGTGAAATCCCTAACTTTAACAACAGAGTAATGTGAATGTTTGCCGCCTAGAAGAATAGATGTGCTCAGCTCTTGTACAAGTAATACTGCTACTTGGTGAGCTCTATTTTACGTTTTATTATTAGTTACTTGATGTTTAAAAATGTACTGTGTTTTGACAAATTTCTGCTATTACAGTGTTTTGGCAATGCAACTAAAGGTAAACCGTTTTAAAAGGTATAACACACTACACTTCCATTACAAGCATCTTCACTTCTGGCCCCAAAAAGAAAAATTCTCATGAGCCGCCACTGGTAAAGCGAGCTTTTTAAAATGGTGGCAACAATATTTTACGTTAGAATCCTTCTTAAGCTTTGCTGGAAGCAAGATTGCAATGCTGCTGCCGTAACTGGAACGACACGTAAAGTTGAAGATAGGTGTCGTTAGTGAGCGAGTAATAGACGATTATTTCGCCATTTAAATAATAGAGATGGAAACACTAAAGGTTTAAAGTCTAAAATACTCGTGTTATGGAATTTCGATATTCCACGCAGAGTTTTGGGAGAACATCTACACACATGCACTCGGAGGTTGTCAGAGGAACTTGGTGCTTCAAAAAATATCAAACGTTGCTTTAAAAATAGCTCAGAAGCTGTAAATTTTTACCACATGATTTGACATCCGACCAAGCTCAATGTAGACTGGATATCTGCTGTCAGCTTATCGCTAATCATTGGGATGACAGATTTATCTGGAGAATTGCCAAATACGATGAAAAGTGAATCTTGACACCTTGATACAGTGGCTGACAATCAGCTTGCAAACATTGTTGATAAAAATATCGGTTCAGCTCCGAAATAATGATAAGTATGTGCCTGGTGGAATTTTGATGCTGTGATTCACTACAATTTGTCCCAAATGTACGTGCAGTCGAAGCAGATGAAACAGTTCAAGTTTTGAGGCAGAGGTACCAGGCACTTGAGCTCTCGTGCAACAGGACTATGTGGGACATCATAAGCTCAAAGAACAATGGAGACAATTCGAGAATTGGAAGGAATCGAACGGCTATAATATTACTATTCCGTCGCAATGTTTATTATCGACGATAGATTATGAACGCAGATAAACTTTCACCTATTGGGATGAGAATAATTACAGTTCTAATTTAATTACAGAACTCGACCTACCCTCAAAACACATTGCTCATTCAAATATATCTGTTGGTGTCAATATTGTGACTTTCGTGTTTGATGTGGTAGTAGAAAGGATACCACAGATGACAAAAGTTCTTAGGCAGTTCTAAACAGAACTACGTTTAACTCTTGCCTTCCGCAGCTCATTCTACCGGAGAAAGGAAGAAGATATGATCGCAAACAAGCAGACAGAGAGTCGTTATAATATATGAGCTAAGTGTTCCACTGCTGGTGATTTAAGAAGATTTGTGTGGTTCGTGATAGTGAGATAACAGGCTGGAGGGGCTAGGGATGTGCTAATTTATGTAGATACGCTTCTTCCTGGAGCAAGGGCGGCCTAAAGCACTCCATTCTTCTTCCGCTCAACAAATCAATATTCGCTACAACCATTCTTGCAAACGCTTATTTTTCAATGCACTGCATATTGTTTAGATGAACAGTTAGGCTTCATTAGACATTTCGTTGTATATCTACTGATGTGCATAAAAAGTGGCCCACTGCGTTGATAATGAAAAATGCAGCCCCATCCTCTGAGTTGCCCTGTTTCTCGGCATGATTTCTAGTCACTGGGTTGGCTGAGTACTTTCACATCTCTAAAATACCTTCGAATTGATGAAGGTAACATCACACACTACACGTTCTCACTAGCAGAGAAGTTTAAGACAGTGGTTCCTTAAATTCAACCCAAAACTAGAATATAATTAATCAAAACGTAAAAATAAACAAATCAGCTTTGTTTTCATTTTAGGTCACTGTTGAAAGGTCGTTCAGTTTAACGACACACGCAAACGGTTTTTCACGCCTTCCTACAGAAGGGCAAATTATATTAAAACTAGGTTTTCCTTTGGTAACAATCAAGAAGCACTATCGCTTTATTTCACTCATTGCTTCGTTCTTGTATCTCTGGATCGTTTTGCAAGCCAATCACATAGAGAACTAAAATTGGTTGGATGGAGTTAAAGGTTGGTTACCTGAAGGTGCAAACCTTAGAGAAGATACACTATTGCAATCTAGGGTAAAGTAAGGTTTATGCACATTAGTATACACGCAGGATACGGATAAAGGGATAAACAATTCATGTTTACAAACCCAATGATTTACGCTGACTTATACTGTTTCTGTAATATCGCGACAAACGCGCTTCACAAAATGACAAAATAGAACAAATGGATCACCCAAAATATTGCCCAGGCATGCACTGAGGTATATATCTTTGAATTTTTCCGCAGGTTATAATTTTCACGATTCATGTTCCTTTCTCTCAGAAGCCATTTATGTTAAAAAGATGAACATTTCCCCACTTTTTATGGTGTAGCTGATTAGTGTCCCATATTATTCTAAGTCTGTAAATCAAATACTTTCAGTTTCAAACTTCAGGTCTTTGAAAAACTGAAGAGACTGATAAACAAGAAAACCACACAAAGTAGGGAAACTATAAATGCTTATATAATAATTTTCATTCTCATGATATTGCTAAATTTATAGGTAAAGTAATATTAACATTGCATATTTTAACACCTCCGCAGGCTTGAACAGTTAATTTAAAGTCTAAAGAGACTATAAAGACAAAAGCCGGTAAATGACACTTCTGAGTCCGATGGATACAACCAACGTTGCTACATAACGATGAAATGCATTCAGTATCGTAAAAGTGAGTTTTAGATAACATTTCAGCACGTCCAAAGGAGGTAATACCCATATTACCTTTTTAACTCACTTATTTCACATGAAATTCGTGTTGCAATGTCAACAAACCACCCCATTTTAACTTTCACTACCAACCCAAAAGCAGGAACTAGACTCGGC